>JAQGAB010000612.1:0-24177 GCA_034696565.1 Isotomurus graminis | reverse complement strand
TGACTTTCCTGCTGAAATAAAAGAAACAGAGTTGGATGAGTGGAAACTGTGTCACTTCTTTTTACGGGAAAACATTCTAAAATTCTACTTTCCTAAGAAGGAACCGTAACAGTTGACGACAGGAGGATAGTTTCATGTAAGCATATTCTGTGTGAATATTAGTGCCAAATGCAGGTTCTGAATTGTAGCAGCACACTAGAATTTTTATTATCTCATAAGGATGGAAATGCATGCAGATGAGGAATGACGATCGTTCTGGCACTGCCGATGTGTGGATGAGTCTTCGAATTTCTATGTAAATTCATCTCTCTGCTGACTTGGTTTAGTTTTGTGTACATTTACGTAACAATGTGAGAAGTATCGGGAGCTCACTTAGAAGTTAAATGCATGAGAGTGTAATATTATTTCTCAATGATATGGGTCAGTTCAACACAGTTCATAACGCGATACAACAACGCCAGTAGCAGACTGGTTCTTTTAACGACTGGATGAGCCATTCACACGAGTTATTTGAATTGGTACGTGGTGCGAATCAAAGAATAAACTAAATTATTTATTAAATTATGAAGGAATTTACTCCCTTGTTCACAAGAAATGCACACCCATCATGACCAATGTGTACTTTGTCTCACAAATAGCTGGTACTGGTATTGTTCATTATTCGTCCGAGGTATTTAGATTTTGTGTAAGATAGCTATGAGGCAAAAACCATAAAAATAAAGTAAAACTGTGGTGTGTACTGTGTAGAGACAAAATAAGCCTCTTGTTTAACAACTTCATAAGGACACCATCATCATTTTTTCATATTTTATTCTACACCCATTCACCCATCCCATCTTATTATTACATGTCCTATGCTTTCTTCGTAGTGAGCATATTCAATCTCACTTTCTCATGATGCTGTATAGAAGATTCAAGAGTTTACTTATTTGGTAATTTGGAAGAGAGACTATATGTCTCGTAACATTGATTGCTCAAGTGATAATCTAACATTGTTTCCTTCCTTAAAATCTGACGACACAGACAATTTAAAGTGTTGCAACGGTAGAATTTCATTCAGACTGGAAAAGACGTGTCTCTTTATTTTTTATTAAGCTGAATAAGATCCTTCTCATGATGTCCTGATGAAAGTGTTGTAATATACGCAACACCAGCTCACAGAATTCTAAAGAAATGCTGAATGAGTGGGAGTGTGGGAAATGTCTGGGTTCTTTCCAGGGGATTTCTTTAATGACAACTCGTTTTCGTGAAACCTTTTATTACCCTCAGCATCAAGGCATCTTTGAATTTTAGTCTACATCTCTACCTAATAAAACAGAGAGAGAACATAGGAATTTGAGAATACAAACCACCTTAATAAGTTCGTTTTTGACTGTTCTTGTCATCATTTCTCTTCTTGTGTATTGTTAGAAGGATTAGATCACGAATAGAGTTAAGCAAGCAAATGTTTGCTCATTAGTTCTTATTGCATTATTACGTACCTACGGTACATTTTAAACCGAAGACAACTATTCCTTCTCCCTACAACTTTTGTTACCATTGTGCAGTCATTACACTACCGCTGCTCTTTTGCTTTCCTTGTATGATGAGTAGTAAAATGAATGAATCTTTTATGGGTGATGAACAGCAACCAGAATTTTGAAATTTTGTAATTCATCCCCCTTCCACACACAAAGCCTGAGGTTTGTTGGTTGTGTTTCATTGCGAAATAATAAACGATATGCTGATATTTGACATTGAATGAAGGATGAGAGTGAAATGTGGCTAGACATGAACAGACAGTTAGACAAGAGTGAGGAAAACACAGGAAAGTACACAAAAGTCTTGCACATTCTACTGTCGAATTGAAAAAGAATCTGTAAAAAATTGTACATGAAGCCAGCTGATGTGTCGTGACAATGAGTTGAATGTTTTTTACTTTTATTGCTTTTAGCATGCATACTGTCTCAAAGTCTTTGGAATGCAAATGGAGACAAATATATTGCACACACACTTATTGTGTAATACAACTAGTTTGGAGGAGTAAAAATTTTGAGTAAGGGGAATCTTCGCCAACAAACGCATTGTTTAGGGATGTACACGGCCTTTTTGTGGTTCCTCATCTTGATTAATGGGCTGTGATAATAGACACTTTAATTAGTTTATCGTTACGAGTGGAAGTGATTGGGGTCGAATAAGGTGTAACAAGTAATTATTACTCTTAGTTGTTGGAAGAATTCACTGGATCTAAAATGCAAAATGTGCTATAAAAATTCAGAACTTGCAAAAAAAGAGAATTATCTTGTTGCAAATACAAAGGGTTGTCGGTATCGATTCATCAATTTGATTCGGCTCAGTAGGCATCACAAGGAAAAACTGTAACCTCTGCGTATCTGCCTCTCCTACCCATGAATGTTTTATGAGGAGAGAAGAACCAGTTTGGGAATTTAATGTGTCTCATCCTCCTTAAATTGTAAAAGACAGAAAACCCTTTTTTCATCAATAATTACACAGTGCAAGCAAGCTATCAAAATGTAATTATTAAGCTCAGATTCAAGGTGAAGGCAGACAAACTCACGAGTTCACATATAAGAGGATGAAGATGAGATGAATTATGCAGAGATGCGTGTATAAATACTTCAAATTAGCACAGAAAGAGCTCCTGAGATTTTATGGCGTATTTAGTGTGAGCTCAGAATCAGTGATGAAGTGATTTATTACGAGAAGAATGGATTATTGTGTAAGAAAACTATAAGAAATTATGTTGCTTTAATATAAATAGTGGTAGCAAATGTAGTAATGCCAATCTCATGGTCGTAGTCATGTATTATTATGATACGCTGCCATTCTTCCTGCAAAAATGTTCGTGTGTATAAACATCATTTACCGCAGTTGAAATCAAAATGACAAGCCCGACTAATAAAAAAATCAGAATTTTGTTTGCTCCACAGGGAGTATTGGTTTTTTCTTCCTGGTGAATTTAATGCAATTTGATGATCCTTAATTCAGTCTTTAAGAAAAGATGAATGGATCAATAGAAACGAACGGAATGAGATTTTGCAAAGAGTTTTTTGCCCTCTCAGCAAATGATACTGTCCAACAATTTCTTTTACTTTGTGTACAAACAATCCATCACGAAACCTGTACAAAGACAAGGAAATACATGAGAAAGTAAGAACTTCTGAAGACTACAGGATTTGGGACTCACTACTGAAATTACAACTGCAGATTGGCAATTGCATTTAAAAAAGTAAAGGTCAATCAGAGGACGCGACTTCTGAGGTTTTTTAGGGTAAAAAGTTGTGATTCCGGTGACTGGTTCCCCTTGATGAGATTTGTCTTGAGTTGTCTGCACAAAGCTGTCTGCATTCAAAGAGTCTCTTTAACATTCTCTCGAGATGGTGAGGATCCTCCACTAAGTCTCTTCTACTCACTGATTATAAATGGAGAATGGATTGTCTTTCTTTCATTTTTGTGGTTTGAATTTGCATACTTACTTTGCGCATATCCAGAGAATGATGTTTTAGAGGATTTATTCTCTCCTCATTATTCTCAAGAGTGTAGGTTAAAGTGCAAACCTACAACATACATTACTGCACACTCTGGCTAAACAACTTGAGATTTTATGCAAGTCTCTTCTTCATTCAGCTCAGCAATCTGGGTATCCATTAACTAAACTGTTTGGACCTTTCCAACGCTCGTATTTTTTCATCCTCCCAAAGCCTCGTTTGAAATTCACGAATTAACAAAACTATCATCATAATGAGAATAATATTGGGCATATCCACCCTGTCTCTCATCGTTGGATGGACCTACTCATCCTCCTGCGTCGTTTCCCTTGCTCGTCTTTTAAAAAAATCATTATTACAAAATCATGAAGTACGTGGGATAATGATACAGTAAAGAGGCTTTTCCATAGATTATGAATGTAATTCGTCGTCCTACAAGAAGGAGACCTTTTCATGTGTCAAATATTACATGGCAAAGATGATTAGCTATTCACACGTAATCTCGTAAAAAGCGACTTACTTGGTGCTGCAGAGTGATTACTTGAACCACACTGGTAAAGACACCTTAAACCTCTCGTGATAATCCTCTTGTGCGAAATGACTTTATGGGATGCCGTCAATGTTGATGATTGTGATGACCAAAAGAAACCATAAAGGGTGCTCATTCTTCACTGTGTGGTTTTAAAATCGTGATGACTTTCAATGAAGAAAATGCCTATTCCTTGTTGGTTTGAGTTTGAAAGATTACTGGACGGGGCTGAGTTTAATCTGCGAACAGATGCTCATTTACGAAGAATGATCTTCTCGTGGCTCATTTATTGATATGAACAGAGTGAAAAATGATTCGCACAGAGATGGAACGCCAGTTTGTTGTTGTACCACAAGAAATTGCAAATGTAATTGTAGTCTCGAGTCTCGAAGATATTATCTTGTGTAGGATTTTTACTTACATTATCTTTCATCTGTAGAATGAACAAAATGAATTTCTTCCAATTCTACTCAAGAGGTCTATTAATCTTCTCCCCATGAATGATAGTAATCTCATCAACGCATTATATAATTTATAGCGTTCGAAGGTCAAATCACGGTGCATTCTCCCTGTTGGGAGGTTTTGAGACAACAATTTCAATTATTCATCTCATTTGAGAACAAAAAACTCTTAAAAGAATTCGCTATGCAATATGAGAGATTTGTAGAATATATCACCAGACATCTTAAATTTTGCAAAACATGAAGGAGCGCATTAGTAAAGCAGAAGTAATTTTTTTACTTCTATGTTATCCTTGGGTGGCAATTAACTTCACTCATTGTCAGACAAATGCATGAACCCTGTGATCATCCCAAGTAGGTGTATATTTCTATATAGGCATATTTCTCTAATAACTAAACATTTACCACGATGCATTAATCAATTTGATGAAGGTCTGGTTAAGTAACAACCACAATTCGTCTGGAATGAAGGACTGCAATGCAATTAAATAATAATTTAGCATGATATTTGCATGTCTCTCGGACATAAAGGTGTAAAACTTATGTGCTTTATGATTCCTATTATGTTTAACCCATTGTGAGTCTATCTAGCGATCACTGTATGCAGTGAGCATTTAGAAATAAACCATACCTAGCAACCAGCGTAACTTATTCGTTCGTTTGAATGTAACTTGTACTAACGGAAAGTTACACGAAGTTGTATGTCTGAATAAAGATGAGATGAAACATTTGTGCAAAACAATTTTTTGCATTGCGTTGTCTAGTTGAAATCTAACGACCTTCACTTACTAGGATTAGTGCGGAGAATGAAGATTTCTTCTGAAAAATGTGGAGAAAAGCAGATGAATGTGGTTGTGGTGGTCTATCGTAGTGGTGAAATGTTTTATGAGTTGGTGAAGACTGTGTTATGTAGAATGCTGCAAGCCTCTCGGCTTGAGTTACTTCCTTCCATACATCAGCAGAGCACAGAGAGCAACATAACTTGAATATTAATTACAACATAACGCGGTTATTTCCCTGCGGGACTATTCATCTCGAGAAATTTATGAACACTTTTGAGCATCCTGACACATCCCCTCTGTTGAGTCTCTTCTTTTTCTCTCCAGAGCTGAAGAAGTAACAAACAAAGTGATGTGATGGTAATTCACAAGTATCATGTATTAGGAATTACTTCTAGACTTTTGGCTCTAGTTTGTAAGTTCATCGTGTGAAGCCAACTTTTTTCTACTTCCGTAGTGTATGAAGACGTACGCGCAGACACTGCAAAGAGAGTTCACAAGCGTAGGAAGAAACCCTTTTTATCACAGGGAACAAAAGAAACCTCATATTTACATGTTAATCACGAAGGAAAAGTTTTTACAACTTGGACTGCCAAAGTAAAGCATTTTATCTTTATTCATTAATTTGAGAGGCCTAATGGAGTTACTTTGTGGATACATTGGAAAGCTAAGGTTTTACGTGCATTTGTAACAAACTGCAATTCCTTCTTTTATGCGAAAAGGTGTGTGCTTTGTGTTTTGTACGCAGCTTTGTTCGGTTGGCTTATCACACTTCGTTTGTACTTTTATAGTTTTATGGAGGCTTTATTAAAGCTCCGTTTTAAATGGTGATAAAATAAGGAGGAGGAAATGGCTGTGAAGGGAAGGGGTGATGACTTAATGCACTTCTTGTTCATTTCCATACGCTTGAATGCAAGGGAGGATGAAAGAAAGGAACGATTGAGGTGAAAGAAAGTTCAGATAGTATAAGGCGAAGTAAAGAATGTTTTATTTGAGGAAATTACTCTCTCGTGATAAGAATCGATTGGTTTGGGTGGCAAGTGGCAATGGTCGTTTAGTTGAAAGAAAAGCATGGGACTACTAAATAAGTAGTTTCTTTTGAAGGATGAAGGAATTGTAAAAGAGGAATTGAGTTGTTCAGGAGAAATGCACTTGGAAACCTCTTGTCTTGTTCAAAATACTTAGGGATCTCAAGTCAAGTAGAAGAGATCGATTATGTAAATACATCTTTGTTTTAATAAATGAAAGAAATGGGATTGAATCGGGGAGAGAAGTGTTTTGAAATAGCAGTTGAAAGGGAAATTAACGTCCATAAAATATAATATACATAAAAGGGTAGTTGCGGAGATGACAGTTGAGGGGTTTAAAATAACAAGTCTTGAGTACAGAGTGTTTTGTGCTGTGCAGAGTACTGTAGAGTATATTTGTGGGGAATGCATGGGAGAGTTATGTGTGTGTGAATTAAGACTACAATGTGGAACAAGTATTTCCTAAGAATTCATCTTCCAAGAAAACATTTTACTATTCAACCATCCAACCTGACACTTTTTCCAAGCGATGAGTGAAGTTGAAGGGGTAAAATGTGAAACAGAAGACGCAATGCGAGTAATGATAACAAAACTGCCTGGTTGCACCACCCAAGAACTCATCTTCAGTAGGGTGTGTGGTGATTATACACGCAGTCTTCGTTGTCAGGTTGGACATGATCTTAACTGACAACGGGTGAATTGAAGTGTTGACATCCGATTTCCTTAAGCTAAGATACAAAACAGATTTTAACTTTCCGTAATCTTAACAGTTTTTGGTAAATCTTTCAACACTCTGGGAGTTTAGAGAGTAATTGGAATTCTTGGATATTTTTAGAATTACAAGTTTTCTAAAATGTAATTTGTTTGGAAGATTATTAACAGTTGACAGAATGCTGAATGTACTTTACTGTGTACAACAGATTCAAGTGTTAATTAAGACGTTATATTTGTTTGATGACTAATAAGTAAGATTTACTTGTCTGATGTCTGGATCTAAATGACTGTGAACCTATGAGACTCCTTGGTAAATAAATGGATTTAAAAAAAACGGACACGAAAACTTGTGATGGAAGTAGAAAAAGAAGGAGACAGACAAATCTTGAGTAAATCTTGGATCGCTTTGAACTGCAGACTTAAATTGTAATTTCTAATGATGCTTGTAGTACACAAGTGACTTAAAGATACAAGCTTGACTGAGCCAGGAAAAGAGTAGAGTTGATTTTATTCCATTTTATTGAGAAAGTTTCCACGTTTGTCAATGTCTTGAGGGTCTTTCTACTGCCTTGTGTGTGTTAGTACTTTCTCCTCGACTCATCCAGGGAAGAAAGAAGAAGCATCGTAGCTTTATTAATTAATGGTCTGTTCTCAGCTTTTACTCCCACTCTGCCATCAAGGCAACCTTGCCTCTCGCTTTCTTGAGCAATTTTAATTTACTAAGTCATTCACTCCGTTACTTCCCATGCTCATTCATGATGGTCACAGCTGGATAAGAATGAGTGCGGCCGTTGCGTGTAACGGTATTCATCGTAAAAGACACAGTTTACTAAAAGTAATTGCAAGTTCAAGAAATTACTCAGTGAACATCCTACTCTTTTTGCAAATAATTACAGACAATATAGCCGTAAACTAAGGAAGGCGGTAACTTTCTCCATATTCCATGAGACGTGGAAATGTTGTGGGCTTGTGTTAAACAGTTCCTGTACTTTGGGTATATGTGTCTTCTCTAATAGAAAAAGCAATTGGATAAAAAACCTTTTAGTGTTTTTGGCCGAAAGCGTTTTTACGGAGAGAGTTTAAATAAAAGATTCATTTCGAAGTGGTATGACTTCCACACAGGAAATTAAAAAGACAAAAGTTGAGAATCAGGGGAGAGTTGAAGATTCCTTTCTTTGATTATGCAGTCTCATTTTTCTCATTTCTTTGTTCCTTCGTAATGGAGGATGGAGAATCATGACGAAGGTTGTCCAATTATTACTTTAACTTCTCAAGGAGAAGCCGCACTTTTTCTGAAGATGCAGACTGGAGAGGCAAGTCTCCACTGCTACAAACAACATTGGTGCACAATGAAATCTAAATAATTGAGAAAAAGTCAGATCTCAAAGAAGATTCGTTCCAGAAACATTTCTGTGAATTCTCAAGTACCCCATTTGTGTTGATTAAAGGCCACAAAGGTCTTACATAACGGGGCTAATGCATTGTCCCCAGATTAATTATTTGTTTAAATCATCCTGCTTAATTCTTCTGTAGTTATTTAATATTACTGTGGATTGTTGTCCTTGAATTTATCTTCCCAACCATCAGTGTGCACGAAGAGCTTCATGTTCATATTTATCTGCCAGACAAGAGTGGTAAGAGTTTGGTACAATTTAATTGCTAAGAATAGAACAGGAATAAACTACTAATGATCATATATAAAGGTCAAGTCCGTTTCCGTTAAGAAATTCAAAATGCTTGAAGGCTATTTACTCAATTGTCTTAAATGTTTGTGACCCCAGTCACTAGTCACTAGCCCAAATGAATTTTCCTGTCACTTATCAGCACAAAATCGGCAAAGGGTAATTAGTTTAGCTAGACGGAAGGTCATATCGTCTACCAACTTCCACATTACACAACACTACCCGACCGAATGCTGCTTAATTTTATACCTTTATGACATTTTATCGGACGGACCTCATAATGACAATGATGTAATAATCCAACCATTCACTGAAGGAGTAATCATCATAACGCAGACAAACAAACTCAGCATGAGACATGACAGTTAGTCCGATATCCCACGTACAATACTAAATGAGTTTTCATTCACTTTAGTGTCGCGGTCGATATTCATCCAACCTTATATACAGTCAGAATATTAATTTTACAGTGGGAATGCATTATGAGACTACCAAATGATTAATGAGCGTCGTGACACATTATTATGTACAGGGGAACCCAGACCGCGAGAGTGACAATGGTTTTTATTGTTTTACTTTCACTGGAGTCACATTGAGCTCGAGAGTCAGCGTCTCCAGCTCAAGGATCAGACTTTATAAGTAATTTGTCACTAATTAATTACATCACCACCATCTCTACACAGTCCATTGAGTTCATACACAAGTACCATCGGCCATTAGAATGTTTCTTCAATATTTTATTACTCTCGGAATATTCCATCATTATTGTTGAAGACTTTTATTGGTGTGTAATTTTTTCGTCTGTTCTTGCTAGACACAACTTACGTCAATAATTTATGCAAATTGTGTCCATCGATTCACTTGGTTTTCGATTGTACACCAACAGTGGTATAACATTATTGTTCCAATTATCATATGAGAGAGAAGACAGGCCACCCAATAAGACAACATGGAAATTCTCACCAAATAAAATTTCGTTCAATCAAATAACAACCAAATTGTTGAGTGTATGTCGGACAGTATAAGTTATGCAAAAATGTTTGATTTTGATTGCCAATTGTTGTTGTTCTTTGGGGAAAGGGGTTATTATGTGAGACTGCTTTCAGGAGGTTATCATTTATTAGACTGACTGGAATTGTGCTGAAGTTTCTCATCATTATGTCAAAATGTTATACAAAGGTGTATGAACTCGTAGTTTACTGTGTATTCAATTTGTGTGGTATTGATCGAGGGACTTTAAGGATTCCTTATTTTATATAATTAACATACATTGTGCAAAAAGTGATGAAAGGCTTTTATGAGACACGCAGGGTTTATACTTGTGAATATTTCATTAGATGAGTAGTGTTTTTGAGAGATATTACAAAACTTGCGAATCCCTTGCGTAAATTGATGTATAAATTGTTTATTTCCTGTACAAGATCATGAACAACACCTGGTCTGTCTTTGTAGTTTAATTTGCCTTAAGATTCGTTGTGTAGCATGCCTAACTGAAAATCAATGGATAATACTATTTTATAAAGTAAGCTATACACGTTTGCGTGTTGCTGAGCATCTTCCTATGTGCCATTTTACTCCGTCCGACTCCATCCTGCTTGTTGTTGTATTGCTAAAACAATTTCCATTGTTTGTCTGGATTTCATCGATTTTTACGCTACTCAGCATTTTGTAGCTCGGTTCGAGAGTCCTTTCCAATTCACATTTGTTGAAATATCAAGAGTCAGCATAAACAAACGGGACTGAGTTTCAACTCCATTTTCAACGTAATAAAGAACTATAATTAACAAGAAGAGCGGTTAACAAAAATAGATGAATCCTCCAGGACTGCACGTTAATTCTTCTTATATAAGGAAAATTTAATAAGTATAATTATAATTATATCACTTATACAGCTGTTATTGTAAAGCAATAATTATACAACGAGTCGAAGCTTCTTAATTCCTTGTATCATTTATCATCGTGACATGATGAGCCTGACTTACCATTGTACATGCTTCTCTTATGGCTACATTCACGGCAATAATAAATTAAGCTTTCGTTTTAATTCATCATAATTGGTTGGGCTAGCATAATACGCGTGAACATTATATTCAGAAGTGGAATTAAGCTACATTTGCATACACACCATAATTCAATCTCCTCGCTCATGACTGGGTTTTTGTCGTAGGGTAAATAAATTAAAACACGCTGTATAGTATCCCCTGATGCTCCTTTCACTTGTACTACGTATACGTTTGAAAACTAAATTACTCTTCAGTGTAATCAGTCACAAAGATTTAGCATGTTTGCACAGAAGCCTCATCAGTAGGATCAAATGAGAGGACATTAATCATGAAGATGGAGATATCTCGCACATAGTTCCAATGAGATTTAATTGAGTTATTAAATTCGGAATACAATGCACCATCATTATCTTTGTTCTGTGGTTTAACCACTTAACTCATCGTTATTATTGTGGTTGAGTGTGCCTCCAAGGCGTTAAACAATGAGCTCAGCAATAGCAATCATCAAACATCCACACTCTTCAGTCTCTTAATCGTCACTTTTAAAAGAGGTGTGTAAGAGTACTTTCGCCTAGTCATGTTTCCCATTAGATTTGGATTTTTAAGGTTCGGTCACTTTGCACATGCTAACGGTTGTTATTTGTAAATCGTTGCGGAAATCCCACTGAGCTCTGATGCAATCATCCACGCAAATTTAATACAGTTTGGGCGAGGACACAATACACCTGAACCAATTTCAAATTACTTAAATTATTAAATTGTTGCAGTGGATGGTGCAGTCACTATATATTGTCTTGTTATTGAGATGTTGAAAAATTCGATGTATGGGAATAAAATCTTCTGCAAACATTACAAGGTTTCTCACAAGAAGTGAAGGTGGAAAAATATGAACTTAAAAATAGCAGCAAACTCTTCCGTAGCTGTTGCAGGTATCATGCATACGCTGTTGCTTTTTTAATTATTTTTCGTGCAAAATAAAAGGACACAGCAAACATGCAAATAAATAGATTAATCTTTTGAGGTCGTGGTGAAATGAGAATAAAGTGCACTTCGATGCTGAAGGGATTAAATTCCTTCACCAAAGTGTTTATTTGTAGGCCAGTGGATAATCAGGCTCTGTATCTTCATTCCTAGGCACTACGGTGAAAGCTTAAACTGTCCGTGTTTCCTGAAAACGGATAATGTTAGCTGTTATTGTGCCATATATCGATTGGCCTTAATGGTACTGGATGTAGAGGAAATGGAACTTGACATATATTTCTATCGTTTTATACTGACTTTATATTGTTTTGGCCAGACGAAATAGTGGAGCATGCACTTTTATCCTAAAATATGGATAAATGATGTAAGAAACCGTGGTCAATTCTGCAGTCGTATAATGTGCCATCAAATTGTTTGTTTAAATCACCCAGATACACCTTTCTCTTCTGTTTTGTTATTTATTTAGAAGAGGATTAGCCGTAGAATTTATGACAGGATTACTTTCATAGACTAGTATGTAACTAGTATGGTTGGTCAGACTGAGGAAGACTCTTAAAAAAATAACTCTGCTTTTCCCGTCTTACAATGAAAATGCATGAAATTGGTTTCTCGGGAGGTAAAAGACACAAAATAACTTTTGTTTCAAGGAGAGAGTTCTACAAAGGAACAGATAATGCAGTTGAACATCAGCAGTACCAGCAAATGAGTTGCACAGCTTCAGAATTTACTACATGCATAGCATAGCCCACTAGAAACAAAATTCGATACCGCACGTTTCTTAAAACAACGTCTTCAGTATCCATATCGCTTGTAGCAATGGCCTGTGATGTACTTCTTGGAGAGAATGATTCTAAAAAGTCTCTCGTTTTAAAAAGTAAGTCGAACTAACAACGTGTATAATAATGATGATGATCATCAAACTCACAATCATCATTCTTACTGCTTACTGACAGAAGAAGACACTCAAAGCAGATGCTTGACTGTGAGAAAATAAAAATATGAAATTAGGAAAATATTCTGGAAAGTAAGTGAAAAGAACAAAGAGATGGTTTCTCCGAATTCCCAGCCACCAACCGAGAAACAAAACGAAGGAGAGTATTGTTATTTAGATATGCTGACGAGAGTTTTCTGTGTGAGAGCTGCCTAAGCTGAAATACGTCTCAGGTAGACGATGGAACTTTGGGGGGTGGTGAGGGAGAAAGAATGCATTTGGAAAGTAGGTTATTGCATCAACAATACACACTCAACACACTCCTTTCTTTCCGTTCATTGCATCCAAGCACTTTATCTTTTTACACGGACTTTGGTTTCCCGAACTTGGCAGGAGGGAAAAGTAACGACCATCACCTGGTAGACTCCTTCAGGAAAACCCTGGAATATTCACACTCTCCTCGCTTTCCCTGTAATAAAGATTTCTCTCCTTTCATTTAACTAAGCCTGCCTTTCTCTTTGGGGAAAGATGTGTGACTACCATTTGGATAGAATGTGAACTTGTTCTTTTTCGGAGGGAACCAAATGATCCGTACAAGTATGTCGTAGTAGCAAAACTAGGTTCATGTATTTTTTAAGGTATGCTATTTTTCGTCCTTCCAGACGTGGAGAGTTCGTGTATAATGGTAATAGTTCTTTAGAGGAGTATATTTCGTAGTTGGTGGTGGTGGTTGTAGGTCGAAAAACTCTCTGTACAACAACCACTACTACCCTTCTTTCATTGCCAAGTGAATTCTACTCTTACAACCAATTTGTGATGGTCTTGGTTCCTCCTTTGGCACGTACATTTCTTGGTATTCACAAATGTGTGTGTGTATTCTGCTACCACAAATGGAGGAACATGTGAAGGTGAATTCTGTAGACTGTTTGGACGAGCACAATAATGTGAGGCTTAAGTAGAATTGATGTAGCCGTAGGTTGTCAAGAAAATCACGTAGACTTAGGAACTGTACCACCGGAGGTATGGAGCGTGAGGAAGATTACTGTTAGGCTTTACTTGCCTTTTTTCCATCTTATGATGTTATTCCTACGTGAAATCAATAGCTGAGTTTGTAATAGGAAAGGGCAAAGGCATACTTATTCGGATAAAGGTGAGTAGGGAAAGCATCTGTGAGGTAGGATTGATTGATTTTTTTCTGAGACACAACAGGGCCTCTCTCACCAGGTGAAAGGTGGGAGTCGAGGAAAACGGAAAGTAGGGAAAGAGTTCAACTTTATTTTTTGCTGGGAAATAAATCTGTGTTTGGGTTTTGGATTAAGCAGACTAGTTTTGAGACGGTGGGGTAGGATGGGAGGAATAACCCAAGAAGTTCTGCAAGCTTTCGTTTAAACGCCGACCTCCAAAAGTGAAACAGACAAACAGTTTTTCATTTGATTCTTACATTCACTTTATTTAAAAAATGTTAATTTCCTAATGCTACTTAAGAATACATAGACAAACATGCTTGAAACAAGAAATAAAGCTTCAATCCTAAGGGAAGATTAATGTAGTTTTTAGGGATGAAGGATTATAGCAAAGGAAAGCTGATTTCAATTTAAGAACGCTTGGCCTACTGAACTGACCACTGGAAGAGAATAAATTGACTAGAGAGAAGAGACATATGCATTCATAACGGTGTCCGAAATAAGTCGTGGTTGGTTGCGTGTTGGTGGAAAGATTTGGATTTGGAGTGTAGCTCCTTCTTTGTGGGATTGTAGCACGTTCAGCGAAGTGATCATTTCATGGGATTTGTAACACGAAAGGCGACTGGAGGCCGGAAAGTATATTTAAGGAAGGAATTGAAGGTTTCCTCTAAATTTCCAGTCTAAATTGTACCTTTTCTTTTGACTTTCACTGGAGGCATCTTTCACGCAGGAGGTTTCGAGGTTTTGGCTTACATCCGATCTTTCGGAAGATTTTAGAAACTCCAGAGCTGCGGAAAAATCATAAAGTCAGCATAAAATGCTATTAGAGTTTCCCTTTTGTCTTCCTTGGTTCGTTCTCCCTTGAAAATGTTTGGAGTTTGGATTTTATTCCACGGGATAATGATCATGATGAGCCACCTCAGCAGCATCAAAACCACTACTGCCACCACCACCGACCAAAAGGGCATCATTCTTCGTCTCGTTTCTTCCTTGTTACACACACAAACTACTTCTCATCCACCATAGCCTCTTTACACTCCACAACTTTCTACTTCCAATTTCACAGTAATTCTACACATCTGAGGTTGTAGTGGTGGCAGTGGTGGTGGTGGAGGGTAGAGAAAGTAAACTGAAAGAATCATCATCTTGTTTTTACTACAGCTTAGTACTTGCTACCCAAGTTGTAGGATGGAGGAACGTGATTTATCGGTAACAAAGTCAGTGAAGCGTAGACCAGAATTGTCCTAGTTATGATTCTATAAAAGTAAAAATTCAATACGGGTTTTTCAAGTTCCTTCCTTTCCACGACTCTACACTTTCTCTACCCATGCAACTCACCCATAAGGAATCTGTTGCCACACCACTTCTATCCAATGCAAATCGTAACTAGACCGAAGGAATCAGGAGACTTCCTCTCCACACCGAGAGAAATATAAAACTGCTTTCTTTTTTGCCAATCCAAATATGTTTGTTGTGTGCCTATCTACTCAGTAAGCCCTACATAAAATATTCCTTGACATAAATCACCTTGTACAATTTAGATTTCCTTTTATGTCCTCCTCGCTTTTTCTGTGCGATGGAATTGCAGTGTTATTTATTTTTCTTGTACTCCACAGCCTCAGGAGGGGAATGCAAAAATAAGCTAATTAAAGATTCGCACTAGCATTGCAAGAAAATAACTGGAGTGTCTGAAAAGTACTTTGTTTAAGTGTTCATGAAGAAAGTGTTTGTGAAAGTGGAGTGTGCAACCTTATTACTATAATGAGGCAAACTGTAGACTTGTTTGTAAGTAGAAAGGGTTAGTTAATAAGAGAACAAGGAGAACAAGATTGGTTTGAGACACACAGAATGGAAGTTGGCTAATTAGCGTGGAATAGTAAAGGAGTCGTTGTGTGTATTTGGCGAAGGTATTCTGAGAAGGCCTACTTTCCACAAGTGCCGACTAGCTGTTTTCTCTCTCTCGCAATTTCATTTAGCAAGGAATTTGTTCGCCACACAAAGACGACAAAGAAGCTTTAAGAGAATTCGTTATTTCTTGGTACGCACAAAGTCTATTCGAAATTCGAATAGACTTTGTTCGAAGATGGGAGTGTGTCACACACACATAGGTAGATTGGCAGACAAATATCATCCTATTCCGAAGGTCTGTCTGCGTATCTCATCCAGAAGGATAATCGGTTTGTACGCTATAGACAGAATACGCAGGATAAATGACAAAATCAGCTTCGTTCAAAGGAAATAGGACATGAAAGAAAAAGGCTCAAAAAGAAAGAAGAAAATTAGATGGTCTAGTGGAGAATGATGGGTTCCGTTTCACAAAAGTTTGTGTGGTGTTCTGCTAGGTTATGTAACTCAGGATGAGGATCAAGTGACTTGAGAAATTCTAAGAATGAGTTTAAGGACAAACAGACACGTACGGGAGTTTCAGGTAACATTGATATCATTTTGGTGTATTGAGTTGGCTAAAGTCAATCCTTCCTCTGACTGCAGACTTGTCCAAATATTTTTATGCTTTTATCTCACACAAATTATTTGCGAGGCTCTCAAGAATGTTTGTCTGCTTCCTGTGAGACGTAAGTAATCTGAAAATTCGAATTCTTTAATGGTGAGCACCTTTCCAGAATAAATCTTACGGCAGAATAATAAGTTGATTAGGGTGAATTTGTTCTCATTGGATTTTGAAGGAGAGTGAGACTTCCTTGGGTAAATTAAACTAATTCAACTCTCCTTGTGTTATGTGTCTTGTGGGTATGGAAAGTTTCGGTTAGTGTTCTTAGGTATGAGTGAAATGAGATTCCTTTTGCTTGGAGAAACTCATTCGTATTCACATCCACGATTTGATCACATCAGTGCTTTCTCAGGTTGAGCTTTTGGTTCTCTCTGAATGCATTGGGTTGTTATTTAGCCCGGAGAAAGTGACTGGGCTTTAGGTATATATCCTGCGAGTCTAAATAGAACTGCTAACAGCTAGTTGCTTACTAACTAGTAACAAGTCTGTACATTCAAAGTATGTCTGCCTCCCAGCTCATAGGACCTTTCCACTAAGAATTCCATTTAGCAGTGGCAAAGGAAAGAGAAATTGAGACGACTGGAAATGGAAAAACTCCGTGAGTCAGGAAGTAAGTCAGAGAGAAAGCAGATTGAAATTGAGAAGAGGCAATGAGTGGGAAAGACATTGCTGGATGGGAGAGACATGTGGATTTGAAAGACAAGCTGGAGAAAGACGCGGTGGAGATTCACCACTAGGGTTTCTAAAGTAGAATAGCATCTTTCAAATTCAGCCAGCCAGATATTTTCTCCAAGCAGAAGGAGAAATCGTGAAAGAAAGAAAAAGTTTTGGGGCTGCCGCTGCTGTTCAATTGAATAAGAACGGAAGAGACGATACCACTCCGGAAAGAAATTAGGGAAAAGAGAGGAAGATAAAAAGGAATTTGATGAGACAATCTCATGACTCTTTGCTCTTTTTGTGGAAGGAAAATCGTTTGAACTTCACATTGAGATTTGCATAAGGGACAATTTTTTTCTGGGGACATGAGAAATTCATGGTCGGTTGTGTGTGGTGATGGTTGGGAATGCACATGTGGGACCAGTGCGACGGCTACCCTCATAGATCTTTTAGTTTTACTCTTTCATCACCGTGCCTTCGTTACTCTTCACTGGTTCCTTTAGTTGGCGTTTTGAATTCACCCGTCTTTAATCTTCAAGCTATTTTGTGCTTTGAGAAAGAGTCGTGAAATGCATGTGGGAACTATCTCCGTTGTCGTATGGACATGACACAGACATGCAATCTTGTTTCAAAGTTTGAGGATGCAATGTCACTGAATGTAATTAAATTGGATTATCAACACAGTCCATAGTTGTTTTAGAATATCCGGGAAGAATAAACGGACAAATCGTACGTGTGCATAACAGGAGCAGGAAATGGCCGAGAAGTAAAGTAGGTGGAAGTCGAACCGTCTTAAGGTAGACTTACCTCGTGAGTGACCAGCAAGCCACTAAAGTAAGCCCAGATGGACACAATCTCGTAGCAAAAGAAGCCAATGTGCGACAAGATGAGTCGACACTAAGCCCCCAAGACACATGAAAGGAATTCACTGACGCTAAGATCCTTTTGGTCCCCTCACTAATCTTTTCCAATTTGGTGGGATTCAACTGTTTCGACGAGCAGAAACGGTCAAAATGGAGTGCTTTCTGGAACCTACTTCAATTCGAAATCGAGATATGTATGTAGAAAGGGTTTTTTTCTTTTAACTCCTTGTGCAAGAAAGTTTTACCAATGATTTCGAAGTACAAGCTGACTGCAAAAAAGCATCTGGAGGCTGGTTGGATACTAAGCATCAGTCATGTCGTTTTTAAGGGAACTTTAATGAGATAAAAAGTTTTCTCTCCTACTCATACACTGCACCATATTGCACTTGAAGAAATATCATTAAAGCTCATCTTTGGTGTGCAAGGAATCGCATCTTTCACCTACTTACGGGGTCACAAGATCTGGCATTATTGGGAAAACAGTGCGAGCAAATGTTTCTTACACGTGCTTCATGTACCAGAGCATTATTTTGTGCAGTCAGGTTTCTTAAGTTTCATGAAGGACGATGCAAGGCAATACTTTTATCCAAGAATTTTAAGTCCTTTAAGGGCTGATTACATCACGTCATCGCGATATGTCTCATCACGTTCTGCTTATACAAGTTACATGCCGTGAAGCACCTTGTGAATGGATGGACGAAGACTCTCCTCACTAAAGTTTACAGTAGAAACATGAAAGTAAAAGTTGTTTGGCTAAAAGCTGCACTTCAACTTTATCTATTTCATCTTCCAGACTTCCAGTAGTGTAGAGTTTCTCATCATCATCGCCATTGCTTAGGTACTCAGGTACACCGCAACTCATGATGATTCACTAGCAGACTGGATGGTTGCTAGCTGGAATGACCGACCTAGTTTTTTTTAAACAACCTGTCAAGTCTTCTTCCTTGAGTTAAATTTACAGTTCAACTTTTTCTTTCTCTCCCTTTTGGCTTGTTTAGTTTATTTGCTCAGTCGGCAATTCCAAGGGTCGTCTATCTTAATGGAGTCAGATTAAATGAAGACATAATTTTTCTTCCCAACCCCATAATTAACTTATTAAGCTGAGGGGTATCGTGTATCATAGTAAGATTAAAACATTCAACAAATTTTATCCACGTAAACAAGGGGAACTTTGTTATTCTCCGTATAAAATACCTAGTTAAGATAATATCTTGTATCCGTTATGGGTTTGGAGGTTACTCAGTTCATTCTGGTGTTGTGTGGGGTGGTTTAGTTTCTTCATTGTTAGTTTTATTTTCTATATAGCCTTTGAACTGATAAACTGGAACTTAACGAACACACGAAGCATTTTGTACCTAAGCGTATTTATTTAATCGACTCGGGCATAACTAAAAGGAGTTCTTGGGTGTGTTGTTAATTGCTTGCACATTTTATGTGACCCATTCTTAATATGGTATGCACTATAATGGATGTGTGACGATATATGAGACCCTTTCTATAAAGCGCATAGTGTAACGGGGCCACAATAATGTTATTACATTCGTGCATGCATGCCTTTAAGGCAAAATGTGGATAATAAAAGCTGTCGATAATGGGATGCCCGTAAAATGCCAAATGTCGATAGGAAACAACGGGTACACATAAAGTGAATGAGTTTCTTAGTGCTCAGTGCATAAGGACCACTTTCAAATGGAAATGAGGCTGTTCTTACACTCAGAAGGATGTAAATGTTTCACCAATGCTTTCACTACTTTGGAACTAAAGAGACCACAGAAGCCAGCCCCAGTAGTGTATAGTAGAACGCATTGTAACTTTTTCTCTTTTGAGATGCCTTCTCTCTCTCTCTCTGTGTGTGTGTATGTGTTCTTTGAGCTAAAAGTACGAAGCAAAACTTTTGGTAAAAGGAAAAGTTGTGTGTGTATGAAGAAACTTCGCTTTCATGTATTTGACACATGCATGCATAGGGCAAAGGAGTGTCATTCTCGAAAGGAATTCAAAGTAGTTTTTGAGACACAAGGAGCCTCTGAGCTTATACACACATCCACGTGTGAAAGGAAGTGGCTACATGAGGAACACTCGAGAACGAACATATTTGCCTAACTTACCAATACTAAACCGCTGGTATTTCTACTTGAGTAAATATGCGTGAGAACAGAATGTTCAATAAGGAAAGACTGGGGTGATATTTGATGGAAATAGGGTTGGGATTTGGGAAGGGAATCGATTAAGCAGTGTGTATGTAGTGGATAGAGTTTGGTTTCTAATGGGGTTTTGATCATACTTAATTCTTAGTTAAAGGAGAAGTATTATAATTTATGAGGGAGAAAGAGACGAAACTGATTTGGTTCACGAAACCAAAGAACATGTCTTACATGAGTAATATTGATAAGAGTTATTGGGTTCAAGTAGTTGCAGAGTTAAGTCAAGGTAGGCATGATTATTCTTCGTCTGGTTGTCTCCAGAAAACCACAGCTTTAACCGAATGCTATATGTTCATTGGAGTATATCTTGAAATAAATATAATGCTAAGTAAGCTCAGTTCATTTTGTCATCTTGAGGTTTTGTGCTCCTGCATTGCATTTCTCTCTCTCGTGAAACAATAGACTGTTATTTGATATGATCAAAAACCCATGCCAAGATTCATTGTGCCCACGAGGGACTAGTTAGAGAACACAAATGACTCCAATAATCTCGCCTTTGAGGAATGACGGTAGTTTAATGCAGCCCTGGTGTTGGCACAAGCACACCCGGAACTTACATTTAGTTCTGTGCAATTCTTGCTTTCACTCGGGAGAAAGCTTCTAATCAAAAGTGGTTGATGTGGTACTGATGGTGGTGGCACGCAGTTGAATAATACTCACTTCACATTCTCACATAGATACACTCCAGAATTGTGTGAAAGCACAAGTCATTTTCGTGTACATTTCGCTGGCCTAGTTTGAAGGGAAAGGCTTTCGTGTGCTATTTATAATTGGTAGAGAGGTAGTTTTGTTTGCATTATAGTTGAACACAATGATGAAAAAGCACGACACACACAGTGGGAGAATGAAAGCATATATGCTCTTGTGTTGTGAGTAGAAACGTAGAAAGACCTGAACAGGTTTTTATGGATTTACAACAACCATGTAAACCGAAGTGCAGAAAGTTGTATCAGGAGTATCAGGACCATGTGGAATGCGGTAGAGACGAATGACATTATTTTGTTGAAGTGTAATTAACAGAGAAAGTATAGAGTAGATGGAGGCTAATAAAGCTTTGTTTTTACTTTGGGATTAATGAAAATGCCTCCCGTCTCCTTTTTGCTGAGGCTTAGTCAAATGTAATTTCATGCCTTTGCATGCAACCTGAGTGACTTTTATTTGCCAGGTAGGAACCACACAGAAGTTACAAGGGGAAGCAAGAAAGCCTTAAAGTGCAAAAGAAAGTATGGGTAGGTAGGTTGTAGATAGCTTTTCTGTACACTCAGGTAGGAAGATGGAATTCTCATTTCTCATTTACTTTGCCTCATGTTTTGAATATTCAGTAATTTTAATGGAAGTCAAGCCATGCGTTATCACACGATCTACATACACCGATTTATATGAATAGGCATCCGTCCTTCCTGTGTCCTGCGTATGAATTATTTTACATCCTACCTTCTACTTTGCCACTACTGTGGGCTGAAATGGTTTAATGTCCTTCCTGGCCGATGGATGAAAAAGTCCCCATGCTGCTTTTTAATTTTGTGAAAATACTTTCAGGTATATTTATCGTAGCATAATATGCAAGATTTCATGGAAGTATGAGGAATTTTATGTAAATGTATCCTGTGTGAGTTGCACAAAGTTTCTGAGAAAGATCTGCATTCGAATCGCGTAGTTTTGTGCGCGCCACAAAAGAGTTGCTTAGGGTCATTTGCATTTTAACTCGATTCATTATTACGCAAGTGTAAACCTTTAAGGTTGGTTAATGAACTTAGTTTATCTTTGCTCCTGTCTTTCATGAATTGAGTGTGAATGAAGACTACGTGTGCCAGAGGAGAGATCTTTGAGAATATGGTACGGAGACAAATCAATACAGACATTATTTCTTAGAAGGACTAAACTCGTCTTAAACATTTTAAAGCTTTGCAATGCATTAATTATTTCACTCCTACTGCCTACTGTAAAGACTTGAATTCTTATTAGACTTCCACATGCAATAGAAAACTTGGCCACACTAAGTATAACAAAATGTAAGTCACAAGTTTGAGAGCTTTGAAATGAATTGGAATTAATTTTGCTGATGGAAATGGAAATTGTATGCAGTTCAAATAGAAGAGGCAGAATGGCACAAAAAGCAAGTTAGGTATTGAAGTTTCGTGTGCTGAACAAGGTACATGCAGTCATAATAATAAATTCCCAAGGATTATCGGTTCGTGTGATTTATGTGGGTAGAATTATCTGATCCTGATGGTTGAAAGTGAATAGTATGAGAGCGAGACTATTTATATTTAACTGTGCATTTCACAATTTCACATTGTACTACTAGACAGAGGTACAGATTAATATAATACCAGGCTCTTACTTTCCGGTTTGGAAGATGAGAGCTTGCAATCAAACAGAATTCGAGAAATCGAGTGTCTCTTTAGAATCTCTCATGGTGTTTGCCGACTACGACTATGGATGAGCTTTTATTGCAAATTTTAATGAGTAATTTTGGCAGTCTAGCTCAGCAGTTATTCTCTCATTCCCATTCTAAATGACATCTCTTGTTCCATATCGATTCCTGATTGTTAGCATGCAACTGCCTCTAATAGAATTCATGAAAATCACAGTCATGAAGTCGTTTGCCTGTACCTTCCACTTCTGTCTTGCTGTCACACAATCTAATCGGTCGTTTTATTACTGCTCGAGTGAGTTTCTCAGCAAATGGTAGACACAGAGAGCCACGGCTAAGTACATATTACCAGGTTATACTGCTTATACAGATCATGAATGATTATTACACTATATATAGTTGGACTCAAGGACTTCATTTACATTTTCAATTTTATTACACCGAATCGGACCCTTAGGGATGTAATGTAAATTTGATTTCACATAAGCCGCACCACAGTGGGAAGTACACTATAATAGAGCTGCTGAATAGTATTCATTTTTACGTGCGACTTACCTTTTATATGCCGTCATAAGTTAACTAAAAAACTTACACGTGCAAACGGTGGTATGCTGAGCTTCTGATTACCTGAATTATTAAGAGACTGAGAGTAATAGGTACGATAGTAGAATTTCAACCTTCATCTTCCATAATCGAGCTTAATGACTTCAGCGAGTTGTTTGTCAATAATTTCAAGCACGAAGAAAACGCTCTCTGCAATTATTAGGAGTCTTTAGTCGTTTGGATTTTGGATTAAGCTGCTTCCGAATAATTTCTACAATAGCAAGTTGCGTGTGTATTTTACTTTTATTACTATTACTAGTTATTGAGCCGTTATATCTCTGGTGATAATTTACAGCCGGAAAAAGACGTTTGAAACTTGAACATTTACGTCTTTGATAAAAAAGTGACAAATGTAAATGATATATAAAGAAAGCAATCAGCTGAAGTAAATAATCCATACTCACTTGCACCTCGTAAAGCTAATAAAAATGTCAACATCAATCAGATAATTGTTTCCTAGTGTTGTGTACATATAGACATATCGACTGAAAACACTCAATTTTTCTTACACCAGAATTTACCAACCAATTTTTCGCATTCGTCTAAAAAGAACTTCATTCCTTTCAGGTCACCGAAGGTTACAATTAGGGCTGACCTTGGAACTAGTTGGAACACTATTGGAATAATAAGCAAGCAGGCAGTGCGAAATGAATTTTGGTGAACTCAGTTTTGTACTTGCGTGCAGAATAATACGTTCTTTACAAAATTTAATTCTAAGTTGTTGATAAGAACCACATTCAGATTTCCAGAATAAAGCTGTATTTTCATTCATATACGTTGTATGTAGATAAAGAAAGCAGCACAGATCCAATGCCCAAGGAATCCTGAATTCCTGAGTTACATGTCGGTAAAAAAGTGCAAAAAGTGTACAAAGGCAAAGAAAACGAGATATTTCGTGTCAGTATGATTAATCGGTCACTTGAGGTGGTACGCTTCTAACCTTTAAGTTATTTTTCTACAATCACCTTTGACTGAAGAAAGCACTACTCTCTAACAGTGTTACACCTTTATCGATACTTACTTAGCCGCCATACTAATGAATGTTATTTGTGCAATAACCCATTTTATAGAGAACACACCATTTCCATGTGGTGCAAAACAATTTTTCCATTAAGGGGTGGGAACAAAGACGGGTTCTTAGACGGAAAGTTCAAGTTGTGTTGTATAGGGGGCTATAGTGGCCAGTG
>JAQGAB010000611.1:0-24186 GCA_034696565.1 Isotomurus graminis | reverse complement strand
CATTGACAAGGCTTGTATTGATTGGCATTAATCATGTCTGATAGAGTAGTATATGTTTATCATATGCGAATGCTTAATATATTGGATCTTACTTTGATAGTCTTTGCACAGGTATATATTCGCTTAATAAAGCTGTACATTTCACACAATTATTAATTTTATAATGTTGCGAATTTATCGGAACATGAGACCTGTGCATTAAATCTTAGGCTGTAGGTCACCCAAAATGAGTTTTACAGGATTTGCTGAACTATTCACAGACTGTGAATCACAGTGTGTCTTGTTTAGTTAATGGAAAGTTGCTCTGATTCAGTTCAAGTTGTAATTCATAATATTCGAATCGGATAATAAACAAAGTGAAAACTTGAATTGTTTTTCAGCTTACCTGACAAATCCCAAAGATATTCCTTCTTCAACAATGTTGTGACGGTACAGTCGTCGAGAAAGTACCCATTTTTCCCTTGGGATAACGTAGACTTGTAAATCGACCAGCTATTTAAAAGGCACAGATGTAAAGCAAACAGATACAAATGCAATCATTAAGGGAGAATGCTTAAATTATTAAAATGAATATTTGAATGTACCATTGTAACTGGGTATGCAGCAGGAATCCTACTCTTCCTTCCACTTGGATCATACGCACCAGCAACACTTTTTCTTCCTGTGTCCATGTCTTTTTTACCACCTCCCATGACCTGGGGACACCGGTCTTAATATAAATTCAAGACTTCACCGTTTTTTGATAAAACCGTGAAGACTTTTTTCTTTACATGCTTTCACTAACGCATGCACAAGAGTACACTAAAAGAAGCAGTTCTAGATATTATATCCGATGAACACTTTAAATTAAATTTCCGTTGCGTCGTCCAGTAGTAGTAAAAATGAAGCTTAGTGGAAGAATTCGCTGCAAGAAACTGATTTGATCTCAGGATGTGACTAAGGGTACGGTTCGCTGACAACTAACTGACCACCTGACAGAAGAGCGTATCGTTAGTTGAGTTCCGGGAAAGAGGAGAAAGTGTATTGTGGTAAAATGCTGGAAGCCGAGCATTGTGGTGGGTTATTCCGTTGAAATCATTCTGTACTGCTTACAATCCCCACTTTTAGCGTTTTGTGACCCACTTCTTAAATGAGTTCATCTTGACTTCAAATCTCAGCCATTCATGATCAGGGGTTTTACCTGTCCTCAATTTCGCCCGTTGTAGTAGCACCTCTGACCCTTATTTAAGTACTATGATCATAGCACGCGCAAACACTACTTTGGTATCCTTGAGTGTTTAAAATGTATATATACAGTGAATAGTGTTGAGGGGTGGTGTTTAAACGTTGCATGTACGTAATACTTACATACTAGGGTGGAACATAATCCACCGATAAGCGAAACATTGACTTTCACTGAAAAGTAGGAGAGACGGGTAGTAGGTTGGGTATAGAACGTGGCTGCTGTGGAAGCTTTCAAGAGTCATATAGCGAGTTTAACACTTTACTGTATGACTTGTCGGTGTATTTCAGTGAGCTTTATGTAAAGGGTCGTTAAAATTGATTGAAACCGGAAGTCACTTGTGTTGTGCTCTGGTTTACACAGTGCAGAAGGTAGGAAATTAATGGGTTCTTATGTACTGAAAGTCCATTTGGGTCTCATTCTTTACTTCCCCTATGTACTGTTGTTTATATGTCATATATGGAGTGTTGTACTTTCTCCGATCTACTATTATTCGCCAAGGGATGTATTGGCTCTTGGAAGGCCACCGGAATTATTTTACAGGACCTTGAGGAAATCCTTATCTACATGCAATCCCCTCATTAAGTTCACTTCATAAGAATCATAATGATATTCGACCTCTCACTCTCCTTTCGTGAAAGGGTTACTAAATTACTTCACAATTACCCTCCTGGAGTGCTGAAAGTGCACAATTGAGAGAGTGGGTTGGACTAACCTCCAGCCAGTAAAGCAGTATATTTCTTCAAAAATCATAATTCAGTCAGTAGTCACTGCTTACATATTGCACATAATAATATTGATTGGATACTCAGGGGTAACTTTACACTTAAGCTGGAAATACGATGTCCCACTTTCTCAGTATGCTTTCACCTAGTTGTTCTAAGATTACGTCATGCAATACAAATACTGGTGGCTTTGTGTGTAACTTAATTAAAGACCAATGCTTCGGACAATGGTTTCTTTAATATTTTGTATTGGTCTAATAATTTAGAAACACATTCTTGGAAATCGTATGAGGGACGGCCATAATAAAGTAGCAATTGAGGCCTGCCTGTTCCAGCAATTCCACTTTCGCTATATAATCTGCGTTCTACTTCACCTTGATTGGGAGTTACCGTTGATTTACTTCCATCATGTCCAAGGATAGCTCGGTAAGAAACTAGTATACGATCGGGCGTAAGGGTGTTGGGTGTTTGGGTTTTTTCTAAATATATACGTTTGGCTTAATTTTAGAGAAAAGATATTGCCAAACAATTTGATCTCCCTGAGAGGAAGTCTAAAATTGCAACACTACTCAAACAAAATGATGAATATTGTATATGTAGATCTACAGACTCGACAAGTTTCATGATGTAAGAGTGTATGATACGCATGTGAGAGCAGTATAAGAGCTTTACTGATAATTTGACTGTTTAAATCCACAGAGCATGTGACAACTGCGAGGAGTGGTATCATGGACACTGCATAAATATTACAGCGTCAGATGCTAAGTATATTAGAAGATACTTTTGTCCTCCATGTTCGGGAAAAAATCCGGAATTGGAAATAGAATACAAGAAACCCAAACCCACAGTAGTAAAGAAAGATTTGAAGAAATCCAAGTCTGAGTCGCCGAATAAACCTTACAAATCGTCTAAAGATACCCCACCCAAGCACGGTTTGTTCAAGAACATGTTATTCGAAACATCAGTGACTCAGAAAGACATGATAGAGCTTCCTTTTTACAGTAGTTGAAGAGGAGCCTGTTGTCGAAGCTGGATGTGGATCGTGTATAGGATGTCTAGCGGTTGTTGATTGCGGAAGATGTGACAATTGCAGAAAGTCACAAAAGTATGGAAGTCGAAAGGGGAGACTTTGTCGAAAACGTGAATGCCATGAAAATGTATGCACATTTTTATAAGACGTGAATCTTACTTTTTGCTTACTTTCGCACTTGCTCAAATGATTGTAGAAACCTTTTGTGGAGCCCGTCAGAGAAGGTTTTAATAGAGAAGTTCTATCTGAACGTCAGATAGTTACAAGTTCCGAAGAAGATAATTGGATTCCAAGTGCGGTTAAACCCAGAAAACAAAAGCCAATTCAAACAAAAGTACCTACAACACACGTAAATATTTAAGCATTCCCCGATACCAATGTATTTTTATTATCTGCAGCAAAAGCAGCGTTCGACAAAATCTACAAAGTCGAGCAAAAATCAGAGTAGTAGAAGTCGGCGGAAAGAAAGAAACGAGAAGAAATACGCTTTGTCAGAGTCTGAAAAGGATTCGGATGTGTCAGAGGAAGAAGAAGAATTGAAGCAGTGTTACGGGCTGAATTGTATCAAAGCTGCCAGAAGGGGTTCCAAGTATTGCAGTGATGAATGTGGAATCAATCTTGCATCGGAGAGGCTATACAGGGTAAACCCCATTTAAAATTTCTTTACATCGATACGTAAATGCTGGAGATAATAACTGTCAGTGTATATAAACAGATATTACCCCCAAGAATTCAAGAATGGAATTTATCAACCAGCGTCGCTGAAGAACATAACAAACGAGACCTCGATGAGCTTAGAGAAAAACAAAATGAAACTAAAGCTTCTTTATCGGAATTGGAAAGAAAACGAGCGGTACAAACAACCAATTAGTTTCCACGTGCTTTGTATTTTAAGCTACTTAATTGGATCTGTATTATATTACAATTTTTAATAATTCAGGAGTTAGATGAACACGTGGAAAATATTCAGAGGCTGCATGTTGATCCAAATATGGAAGATGAGGAGGCAGAGGAAGATGGAAACATGTATTGCATCTCCTGTGGAATGGAAATTGCAATTAAATCGTGTATAAAGCACATGGAACGATGTTATAATAAGGTATTTTATCGATGTTACTGTTCTTTCGTGCCCGTGTATAACAACGTGTATATTTGTAACAGTACGAAAGCCAAACCTCGTTTGGATCAATTTATAAAACCAGACTGGAAGGGACACCCATATTTTGCGACTTCTTCAACCCCAGCAATGGAACTTATTGCAAGCGCCTTAAAGTGTTGTGCCCAGAGCATTCTAAAGAACCTAAAATCAGAGATAATGAGGTAAGTAGTTTTTTAATTAAACCTTTGACAACAATATTATTTAGAATGAATATGAACATAACGGGAGATTTTTTATTAACTGATACAGGTATGCGGATGTCCATTCGGCTACACCTTTGAGCCATCTGAAGAGTTTTGTCGCTTACCGAAGAAAAAATGTAATAAACATTTCTGTTGGGAGAAACTTCGTCGTGCAGAAATTGACATGGAGCGTGTTCGTCATGTTAGTCTAATATTTTGATACAACTGCTGCTATAAATCTTTATCAAGTAACAAGTAACAAATTGGATTGATTCATCTGATGCTTTGTGTATGTAGTGGTTGAAGTTGGACGAGCTAATCGAGCAAGATCGTCAGGTTCGATTGGCAATAAGCAGCAGAGCCGGAGTGATGAACTTGCTGATGCATTCGACTTTTGACCATGATTTGCGAGCTAGAATACAGTCACAAATTAAGGAAGGAACACCCGATGAGGCTGCGTCAAAAAGTACTGCTAAATTCAGGTAGTTTAAGTTTCAAATTTAATGTTCTTAATTTGATCCTAGGTGTTTCTCAAACAAGTGGATCTTCATCATCTGGTGATGACGAAGAAATGGTATCAGTTAATGACTCGGAGTCAAATGCTGATGGGACTGATGATGATTCAGACGAAGGAGCTAGAAAGTCTGATATTCGTAGACGGGAGGACGCTCAACAAACGTCCAGAAAAAGTTCCATCAGTAAGTCGGACAGGAGGAAGGAATCAAGTTCAAGTTCTAAGACACATGGACATTCTAAATCAGATCGTTAATTTGCGTGTTTTTCGCATTAATTAATAAATAATGTTTATACTCTCATGAATTGATAAAATATTTCTTGAGTATTGCTTAGTGCAACAACGATAAAGAAAAAGTATTAAATAAACTCCTCAATCAGTTGACAAATTACGTCAGAATATTGTTTTTGACCAAACTCTCCTACGTTTGCCCTAATGGTTGTTTATTTTTTAAAGGATTGCACCTTTTCTGCAATGAAGTTTTGCTCAAAATTTGGAAGAATAATTAGTATAATAATTGCTAGCGCATTTTAAGAAGCTCAAAAAGTCTGATACAAACGCACAAGTTAAAAGAATCTCATGACTATATTTGATTTATTTGACGTTTCTGAGCATCTAGCAAAAATACAACATAACAGTTTGACCATGACACGACATTACATGTTATTATTTTACGGAAGACTCTACGAGGACAAAGTTGTTTGGGTTATACATGTTATATGGTTGAAAATTAAAATCTAGTTCAGAAAAGTCTCATAATTGCTCATATATTACGTAACATACATAAGAGTATACTGCGGATTTGCAAGATAGTTTTCTTGAATTCCATCTTCCACCAGAGATATTTGTGAGTTGTGGAAATAAAGAAGCTTAGAATCATTCAAGGCTTTCTCCAACAAGGTTTTCACATCGGAGTAGTCTTTGTGCTTCGTTCTGTAAAAATATATTAATGAATTCATAAACTACCAGTAAATATAAAGTTATAAGATTAAAAGCCAACCTGAATCAGCCTCAGAACTCTCACAACTCCGTCGAAGGGCAGTTTGCAGTCCTCGACCGCAGGAAGTGAGACGTGTTCAGATGTATCTCGGCCCTGAGGTTGTGCCATAACGGTAGGGACCCTTTTCCCCCACGTTGGTGAAAAGTTAACTTGAGCCCGAGCCTCCACAAACGCACAAGAGATCAAAGCGATCAGCAGAAAGACGGCAACTGACATCGATGGCTTCTGAAAAAAACAAAAGGTTTGCCTTTTAATCACATAGTCTCAATCTCTCAATTATCCTGCGGCACCCCACCTGCCACTCATTGCAACTTACCATTCTGAGATTAAGAAAGAGATTTCGTACTTAAGAAAGAATCTCAGAAAAACCCCAAATGAAATAAAACCGCACAGTACAAGAGAAATATCTTAAAGTGAAACAATCTATCAAAGATCCAGAAAGTTTCAACTGATAGCCGAACCAAGTCCCACGACGTCCTTTTATACCCCCTGAGAACCAATTCTCTAAATAGAATTCCAGAGTAAAAATTTCCAGACATACTGTCAAGGCGATGAAATTGATCACTCACATTTGAAAGCAGTGACCCATCTCTGATTTATGAAGCCATCAAGGAAGAAAAACTACCTGATGGCCAACAAGTCCTTGTCTCATGTTTACCCTCACTGTCACTATATACTCTCAATTGACTTGTAAAGATTTCCAAATCGGCAATCACTTGAAGCTTTACTTTCACCCACCTCTTTTAATCATCTTCCAACCTGTTTTCCCCAGATAAGCTCCAAGCACTGATAGATATTTGAGCTATTATAAAAAATCCTAAAATTCTACATCACCCATCATCTTCAGCATCCACGCAATTTCTCTATGAAGAGGAATTCCCCAGAGGGTCTCTCCGCGCTCGGTTAATCTTAAGTGGTCCTCTTCACCCAACTCCTCACATGTATGACTTTCCCTAAAAACTTTCATGAGTGGCGATGACACACACAAATATCTTTTAGTACTTAATTCAATTAAAACAATATTGCCACACATGGACTTTTCCTACGCAGTCCAGGAGTCAAGAGAGAGAGCTTTCCACGAAGAAAGTTTCATTTCAAATCACCTTTACTAATCACTTATCCCACTTCGTAATCTCATACTTTTCCTTATTTTCTCCTGTCCATCATATTTCTAACCATTGCTATTATCATCCACTGCGGTTCGTGAATCTCCCATTGCCCCAGAAGAACCCCCACTAGTACATCGAACAGAGAAAGCCGTTCACATCGCCTCAGTTCGCGTGATGATGAAAGTAGGAGGTTCACAAAAATTATTCATCACACACATATCTTAAAACAGAAGACTCCTCCAGAAAATACCTTTTCCTTCACCCTAATAAGCAAACATGACAGAGACACCGCTTAATCATTAATCTCCAATTACTCTGCCATTTATGCTTCTGTGCATGATGATCTCATTGATCTCCTGATCCCTTAGGAGAAGCAAAATAATAAGTTGAAAGGGAATAAAACTAACCCCTCCACCTCCACTAAAACCTCCTCTACCATCCGAGAACACGAATAACAAGTTTTTTTGTCCTTTCACTCGGAGGAAAAGGTCCACACTACAGTGAAGAGAACCCAGCCGAGCAGTTGCTATTTAATAATTCGGTCGGTGGTGGTGGTGGTGGTGCTTTTCCTCCTCACTACTCCACACCAGGACACCAGTACAGAAGAAGCTTCTTCACAACAAAAACACTTTTTATTACACATCCAATCCACACACACACACGATTAATTATTCACAGACTTTAATTTCACTTCTACTCCAGCAGCAGTGTCCTCCTCCACTCCTCCTTGGTTGTGACTCCTCATTCATCCTCTCCTAGCCTCCTTAAATATTGATTAAGTTTAACTCTTCAAGTATCTCACGAGTATTAGACGTGTAGAGGAGAGAATCATTTTGATATTAATTGGGTTGTGCGTTTTTGTGATGGTTGAAGGAGATTTTCACGCTTAAGATTTCTTCACTGACTCACCACCGTCATTATTATTAAGGTGAGTAACTTATTCGTTCATTAGTCATTACATATTAGATGCGTGCGAGTGTCTTTTAGTGAATTTGAGTGTATGTATATAAGACGCAGAATTTTATTCACCACTTCAAGTCACTTAAACTACACAAGTCTGCAACATGTTCACCTTAAGTGAATCTCCTAATATTGTAAACAAAGAGCGGAAATTGTCACTCACACACACCTACGCTTGTTCTTCCTAAATTGTCATTTGTCTCTTGTCTTGTTTCTGCTCATACTTAAGAAGGGATTTGAGATTTAAGAATACATACAGTAACTTAATACATCCTACGCAATACGCATCTTTACCATATCTGGAGAATCAAAAGGTATTTTAGGTAGCAAAACTAAATCTGCGTAAATCTGTTACAGTGATAGTGATGTTACAGAAATGCTGTGTAATGCATGTGGAGAGTGAAAATCATTCTTCGTGTTAGAGTAGCATGAGTACTTAATGTTAGTAGTCGGGATTTATTTAACTTAACCATCGTTGTTCTCTGTGAAGTGAAGGTTGAATGGTCTCTTTGGAAGTTTGACTGGATAAATTCACACGGTCTCTTAGTACGTGAATGTCTTGTTAAAAAGGTTTCGGGTGGTTAGTTCATGGACATAAAATTAATTGAGGTATCATAAGACATTATAAGAATGTGTGTGTGTGGCTTTTAGCATTTCAATATTTAATACACAGCTTAATTTCTGAAGAAGGGAGGACGAGGTAAAAGAACTGTAATTTCCCATTTGAATTCTTGACAGGATTTTTTCATATTCAGATGAGTGTGTATGCAAGTTAGGATGATTATAGAGTTCAAACGAGTGCAGACCTTTTATTAGGGAGAAGTGGATTGGCATCGTGAACATGAAGCGGAGTATGGAATTATTTAATTCTGAGAAATTGAAGAGATGAGGTTATATTTCGTAGGAGGTAGTTATCTCGCTTCTGGAAGATATTCAGCAGGATGAGAATATCTATTGAACTTATTACGACGTATATTTGTCTTCGGAATTAAATTGGAGTTGGCTGACTTAAGTCAGCAATAAAACATTAATCTGTAGTTCATGCCACACTTGCCACAGTGAAGAGTTGTGTGTCGCCTGAGATGGAATTTTGGAATTTATCTTGTTCAACCCGGCATGTCTTTCTTATTTTATTTTCATGAGAATTATAGCTTTAGTTTTAGACGGGTAAGGTTTTCTCAAAGTCGACAAGAATGTCTTAAGGTTATTTAACTCGTTACTCGGAATGTCGTGAAGTACTAAAGAGTATAGAGAGTATTATCTAGTTGACATTTGCGGAATGACCGATTAGGGAAACCTTCTATTATAATCAGATCTATTTGTCCTCATGTAAATTGTAATTAATCAATGTATAGAGTACTAGTAGATAGTAATGAGTGAGTACGATGTTCATGTAGTGTACGGCAGTTCAGTATGTACAAGAATGGAGTTCATTCATAGAGTTCATTGGTAAAGTAGTTAATTTACTTAATTGTATTTGATTTTGAACAGGAAGTGTAGTTTGAGAGTGAAGACAGAGCAGAGTGTTTGGAGCTGAGAAATGACGTGTGTGGGATGGTTCGGGAACCACATGGAGTGATTCAATGTCACGATGATGACATGACATAGACCTCTGCAGTGTGTAGAAGAGTTTTACAAGAAGTCTATGTTTAGACCAAGACCGAATAAGCTGATTTGGGGCACCGAATCGGGCTCTTATTCAATGTCGTCAATATCAAGATACTCTGAAATCTCTCGTGACTGGGAGTCTACAACTCAATGCCAAATTGTAAGTTACCTTCACATTTATGAATAACGTATATTTGGTTTATGGGGACAGAGAAACAGTTGCAGCTATTGCGAAGTGAAGTGTTCCCATTCCAATGAAACAGTTGCTAAATAAATTGTTTTTAAACTCGCAGAGCAAAGGGCTTCGCAAAATGTCTTGTTTTGATACTCGCCATTCTTCAGATCGTCCAAGATTCAAGCAAACATTTAGCACCAAGTAAGGATGAAACCAGAACAAAATATGCACCAGGGGTTGCATTAATTTTGAGCGTTTTTCCATTTGACTGTATAATTTACACCTGATTTCTTTTCCCAAGCTCTCTACCTCGACCTGGAAGAAGTTCTTCTACGTTAGTCGATGTTATCCGAATTCCATCTGAAGACGTCGCTTCCCAGTTCACTTTGATTGATTACGATCTCTTTAGAAAAATTGACTTGGAAGAGCTTACTGGTTGTGGATGGATCAAGAAAAATAAAAATCAAGTATCACCAAATGTTGTAGCATATACTCGTCGCTTTAATCACGTAAGTCTTGGTACAAACTTCTGAGGAGTGGTTGGTTCTAGTGGGCATTCATTAATTAACATAATTTGGTACTTTTATAGGTTAGCTATTGGGTAATAGAAGAAATATTGAACCAGGAAGCTTGTAAAGTTCGAGCAGAAATAATCTCATATTTCACACGAGTGTGCAAGAGACTGTTCGATCTGAATAATTTACATTCCCTCTTCGCTATCATTTCTGCCCTCAGAAGTGCATCAATATACAGGTAAGAATATGATAGGTTGCGAAGATTAATTTTTTACTAATACATACTATAATGTCTGATACTTTATGTGTATCTGAATTCAGGTTAAACGTCACGTGGTCTATTGTTCCGAAGAAGGACAAACAAGTTATTGATAAGTTCGCAGACTTATTCGCCGACACCGACAATTGGGCTAAATACAGAGAACATTTGGACTCTCTAAAAATCCCATGTGTCCCGTACATAGGGGTGTATTTGACGGATTTAGTATATCTTAGTATGGCCAATCCGGCTTGCAGTCTTAGTGAAAATCAATCTGCAAACAACATATTCAGAATCATAACTACCTACCAAACAGAGTCATCTTATGCTCATTTGCCCAAAGATTACCCGTTACAGTGTCAGCTTCGATCGATCCGATTTATCGACGAGCTTCTTAAGTTCGTTGACGACGACCATTTTAAGAAGTCTCTGAAACTAGAGCCGCCAAATGGTGAACAATCTCCACAAAAGTTCATTCCAAGTCATAAAAAACAAAGCAGTTGGGGAAGCAAGTAAGCATTATAAAATAATTATACTAATGTTCAATATGCTTTCATTCTATCACGATTACAATTATTTGTTTTCATTAACAGGCCAAAGTTTGTAAGTCAAAGTGGAGGAGAGTCTGCCAGCGTAGACAGTTTGCGTAACTTGATTGACGACTCCGTAGTAGAGCAAAGCCCGTCGCCAGGTTGTATTGATCTCACGGATAGCACGAGTAGGGATGCAGTAGGAAGTTCGGAAATTATTCTTGAAGGGTGTCTTAGAAGAAAAACGCTTCTCAAAAATGGAAAAAAGCCACCCATGGCCTCGTGGCAACGCTTTTGGGGTAAGTTCATCGTGCATATCACGTGTATGATTTCATTAGTATACTAAGTTATTAATCGTACTTACAGTCCAATTATGGGGGTCCGTCCTTTTGTATTACTCTGCCAAATCTTTGACCGGGTGAGCTAAGAGAATTTCTAAAGTCGTGAATTCCTATAAAACAAACTTTCAATCCTAACTTACAATTGTCATGTTTCCAGGTCTGATAGATCTGATTTTAAAAATGAGCCTACAAAGATGAAATCGGTTCTGGGTATGATGGTTCAATTAGCGGACGATCCTTTGCATCCGGACTCTTTTCACCTTGCAGACGCAGCTACAGGTAGCTTAATCAAAATTCCATTAAATGTTGTTGGCAGATTAAAATAGCAATTGATTTTTTCACGCAGGCACTATGTACAAGTTTCGAGTGGGAAGCACTGCTCGTGCTCTTGTATGGTGTCGAAAACTCCAAGAATGCCAGCGGAAGAAAAGTAGGCCTGCTAATCTCATAAATTTTGATTAAAAGACTAATTGTAATATAGTGAAAGGAAGTGCACTGCTGCTGCTCTTCCGTGTCCACTAATAAGTCGTAATAGTCTGACAGATTAGATACTTCAGATACACTTGTGTTCACCTTATTCGCAATGCACAGATACTCATTCGCTGCAATTTTCTACAAAACTTTCAAAGAACAATTACTATTCTTCTTAGCTTTTTCGTCGTGTAAAATTATAGTTGTAAACGATAATGCAGCTGTCATTCTGTCTCACAGCTGATTTCTAAGTATAGTGTTATATGTTTGTTTATAAAATTCTCGGCATTAGCTACCACTACCATATATATCATGAAGAATAAATTGATACGAAAAACGTAATTATTTGCGATTGTTGCTCTTTATTTTTGACTAGAGGCTCTACGTAATGCATCTGTATGGGTTTAATAACTGGGTACTGTGGGTACATACAATTTTACACTTAACAAGTTTTCAAGACATCATTCATGTAAGATATTGGTGCATGAAGTCTAACACTGTGGTGAGTTAAAATACTATTTGCATCTGAAATACATTTTCCTGTGGCGTAATGTACATCTCGTGAGTACAATTGAACTGTTATAATTGAAAAAATAATATGAATATTTTGAGAACGCACACTATCTTAACATGATTGGAAAGTTTCTTACTGTAAAAACACAGTAACCCATTGAAATTTAAAAGTTAGGTACCAACGTGTAGGCTGACGTAAAAGCTGAGTTGCGATTGCATAAATAAACATAAAGGTAGTTCAAGCAGTTGTCACTGGCTGAAATGAAACCTTACGTCAACGGAGTCTACTCAACACAGCTTCGACCTACCTTAAAATTATTCATTAAATAAAAGTTTGGTAACTTGTTTTCAAAGTCTATTAGTAACATATACAGTCGATGACTTAATTTGTATAACTTACAACAGCTTTGGTGTTTAGATATAAGTTTGAAATACTTGGATTATTCAATTAATTTCAGAAATTTAAATCCAGGATGTCAGGGATAAACTATTTATGCTGACAGAAGAGAAACGGTTATGTAGATTGCTGGATTGCGAAAGACAATAAATATTTGACTGCACTGCAAGTCACCAGTTCAGTAAAATCTCCAGATACTCAAAATTAGACAGCACATTGGGTTGCACTAAACTTGCAAAACAAAACCCATGGTACAAAAACTATTACAATTTGATGATCTACTTTGATTTTGTTAGCTAGGGTGGTAGTATTGTAAAGACATGAGAAACAACACGGGGATTAAAAGTCTTTTTTCTTTCACATTGCCTGACTATGTGACGATGAAAGTCAATGTGTGCAAGGATTAGTTCGCAAGATGTACTGCTACTATCGAGAGTTCGAGACCTGAAGTCGTTGCTACATGTCCCACTAGATCTAATCGTGCGCTCTAGAATTCAATTTACCTTACAGCCGTGCAAATTCTACTTTGAAATCCAAATCCCATGAACTAACGCATTAATTCAAATTTCTGAAATTACATTATCACGACGTGAAAATCACTCTCACTGAATACTTAAATTTTAGACTAGTTTACACAATAATACCCGAAGAATCGTTTCAGTTACTTCACGGAACCACTCAGCTAACAGCGTTTCGTCCAAGCTGGATGTGTTATGCATGTTTTTAAATTTTTGCTTCCGTCACAGGGATATCAGTACTGCGAGAAATAATTTTCACCGAAGAGACTTTGGCTTGCTGATATGCTGAAAACGTATTCTGACCCAGGAATCTGTTTTAATAGAACGTAATTATTTTAGATCATTCAATAAATAAAAGAAAATTATAATAATGTAAAACCGTTACTTTAAAATGACGTAAGTTCCAACGATGGCAGACCCAATAACGAGTATTTTATAAGGAGCGTCAGTGAGAATATGACACAATGCCCAGGTTGACATGAATATTCCAGAAATCGTAGCTACCATCAACGAGAATCGTAACCAGTGAGAAGCGGAAACATCAGTACAAGCTGACCAACTCAGTGGTTTTTCTCTCTCCAAATTATACGGAGTTTTACAGACTGAACAACATGCTTCTCGATTTTCAGCAGCTCTCTGGAAGATTAAACATAATAAATTAGGTATTTTTACACGTACAAAAATACAATAAGTCACCAAGAAATCAAACGGATTTGCTTAGATCATTACAATCGTTATTCAAATAACTCACTTGGAGAAGCCAACGCCGTAGGCATTCATGATGAACGCTTGCAACATCCCCTCTGCATTCACAAGGCTGAATTATCGGTCCAGCATCTGTTCTGTCGGGATCGTAGCAGAAGTAGCACCCAACATTGTCAGATAGACTTTCTTTGTCGTCAGCTGAAAGAAAGATGTTCCAATTAGATGAGATTGCATCATTGACCGCAAATACCTTCGCTGAAGAAATTCTACATACTCTGAACTTCTGGTAACGTCTTATTTGAATTTGACTGTAGAATCTTCTTAGGATTCAAAATCCACAGTTGCTCGGGACGAGTAACATTCCACAGCACGCATGGAAACCATAACGCAGCTCCGATTTCAACAACTCGAAACAAGATGTCATGATAGTTACGGCTTTCAACGGGCACCCTTAAAAAAGTCCAAAATTAGGCCCGTGGATTCTAAGATTGCATTTTTACATTGCAGTTTAGCACCCATACTTGTCTTTCCAGAAATCGCCCAGAATGTCTGACAATATAAACACGACAGTAACCAAGAGCATTGATGCTTGCGATATCAGCCCCAGGCGAGACTGATTGAGCTGAGAGAGGTTTACTGGGTGTGCTAGATGGTCCACCTAATATAAAATGGCAAATATTCATAATCGTGTTGTATCGTTGTATAATGATGACTGAAAAGAATTAAACTACGGGCAACTGTAGCAAAGCATGATAACATCCCCAATTCAACAACTAACAGTGAATTTGTATTAGCACCAGTGCAAAAATTAAAAAAGCAAGAAAAACGGCTAGCTCTTTACATGCAAAAATCTCAATAATGTCAATGTCCATGCCTGTTGTTGGCTGACAAGGGCAATTGTGTCAGTTTTGCTTGTAGGTGCGCCAGTCGCCCTCGTAGGGCTAAGAAGAAGAAATCCCCCTCGAATCTGTTAAATTCACATAAGGTGTGGGATAACATAACAACAAAAGCACTCCAGACCAGATTAAAGTTCTTAACGGTCCTCACAATCGTAAACACTGTACACTGTACACTTATTCAATCAAATCAATTCCGAATGTTTGAATGAACAAAACAAATTACCTTGAAGTAGACTTCAACTCCATAAATGAGAAAAAAGACAACTACGATAAAAAGTAACGCGGCGTAGCAACCATTGAAGACGTTGAAGTAGTAGTTCTAAAAAGAGAATATACAGCACATTTACAATTTACCGTTAAATATTTAAAGAGCTAAGATTTAAGATTATTCTTACCTTTTCGGTTTCATTCGTATTTGCTAACACCAGCAACAATTGCGCGATCAACAATGAATACGTAACAACGTTGAAAGCTACGAAGCCAAGAAAAGATTTGGAAAGAAATCGATGAGATTCGAAGCATACATTTCTCAAGTGGAATATCTGAAAACAATACACTCGATTATACAACCAGCTAACCAAAATGTTTACTATTTAAAAAATGAATATCTCATCGTACCTCTGCCCAAAAACACACAATCAAGGAGGATCCTGTGAGTAGCAAAGGGTAATACGCAGTCAACAGACTGAGAAGCCAATCTGCAGCCCAAGTTGCCTTTGAAAGAATAAAACACAAGTTTATGTAAGAAACTGAAATCCTCTCATAATATCTAAAATCAAAAATTTGTTTGTTACCGAGACTGCGAAATACGCAGCTCTCAACGACGCTGCAAGAAAGACGATTGCATAAATTGCTTTCGGAGTAGTTGGACTCAATGCTTCTCGAAAACGATTTCCCTTCCCTACTTGTCTACACGACATTGTTATTGCAAACAACAATTGGCATAATGAGACCGCCGCTACAACCAGGTATACCGATGCTAATCCTATGTGATATCCCACATTAATTCCTCCACACTCATCCCCCGCAAACTTTATCTGTAAAATCAAGACATTATTATTTTCTTGTGGATCCCGTAAAAACTAAATACCAATGCTAAATATCACTGCAGTTACTCACCTCGCAAAAGCAGGTGCCATTAAGGCAGTCGCCATGCCCTGAACAATTAGCAGAGCACATTCCTCGAATCCAATCCGAGTAAATATCATGAAGTAATCTCGCCATCGATTTATTCGCTACAACTATCGCCGCAACCACTTTCACTGCGCACTTTTGTTTCACTCATTTACCTTAAGAATTGTAATGTCTTTAGTACAGATACAACAAAGATTCCTCTTCAAACAACCCTGGAAATGAACCACAACCGTATTTATATTATCAGTTCTTATCACAAAACTTATTTCCATATATTTCCTCGGTACACATGCACTCAAATGCCCTTATCATCGCTATCTCTTCTTCGTTTGTTGGTGCACATTTTGCCCACGAAAACAACAACAACATACTTGACATTCCCTCATGACCCCATCCGTTTAATTATAACACTAAATTTAAACTTATCAATTTCTGTCTTACCCTCTCTTGTGTTGTGTGATCCAAGTCTTCTCATCGGTGAGTGGTGACAACAACCCCACCCACCACCAAACTTTTCTAATACTGATCAATACGTTTTTTGATGTATCACTGCTTCTCAAACTTGTTTCCTTCACAATTATTGGATTCTGTAATGAAGATATACGCAATTATTAAACTCCAGTATTAAGTCACTTTCCCATTTATTAATTCATACACGACCTACTAACTTTGAACTGACTTGAAAACTTTCACAAACAAAAGTATCAACAATTAATTCTATTAATAATTAATCGACCTTCATCCTCAATCAATAAGTTCAACACAATCAAAGTTCACTTGCACTTAACCACCTAACAACATTCACCCTGTTCCTCACCATTCACTAATACAAAAAACCATTGTTCAACCGAAATGAATGAGTTTACTCTTGCCCTACAATTTAAATGCAAACACCATTGAAATAATTAAACAATCGTTAATTGTTTGAAGTTAAGCAGGGCAGTGTATTATGTATATGCACAATACACAAACACAACCTCCTAAACCAGGAAGTGTGTTCACCAAAGCTCCAAACAAACTTTCACCTTCAACATACACACACAAGTTAATGTTAAACACTGCAATGTACCTGTGATCATCAGCTCTTCCTCGTTAAAATGAGATCATCCAGAGACGTCCAGGTGGGGAAAAAACAGTGTCAACTTCCTTAATCTTGGAGGCAGAAGTGACTAATAGATTCTTCTGTCCCGATCTCCCAATCGATTGTTGTTGTTCATCTATTGTGGTGGTCGTCCTCTGGTGGGTTATCAGCTGATGGAGAAAAAACCTCGGTGAGGCCTCATTTTCCCGCCAGGTGGCGCTTTTTCTTCAACTGGCAGTGTTCGCCTCTTCGTGTGGGGAAAGTGAGACTTCCAACACATACACAACCACAACCATTCATGTACAAGATTGCTACTGCTGCTTTTATCTTTAGTACTACACTGCACTATGGACTTTGGATCAGTAAATACCGTAGTGCATCAGTAAATGAGGTCCCTTGACATGTCAGAAAAAGTGCTGATATGCCATCATCATCATCCTGATGAAGAAGTTGGTGATTGTCTGTGTGTGTTATTATTAAAAAGTTCAAAGATGATGCGAGATGAAATTACTGATGGGAAAGATTAGTATACACTGTTGTTAGTCTTTTAAATGGGAACAGCCCTTTTGTCATAAGAAGCCTTGTGAGAGTAGATTTTGCTGTCATCTTCGTAAAATGTTACTTGTTTGAGAATTATGATGGTGAGTTTTTATCCGGATGATATAAAGGATTGTGGGTTAGGTATAAACTGGTCTATGCATATTATTGCATATACAACCTCTGTTATTGTGTGTATGAGATTGTAGATGCGTAAAAAATGATTTTCTCTGAGGGCAAGGACCATCACAAGAACTATATTTTACTTTATTTATTAATTAAACTGATTAAGATTACACAAGACGAGAGTAACCATCCAGTAAATCATTTTGCAAGGTTGTGGTTTTTGCCTTTGTCTTCTTTATTGCAGAAGAGGAGGTGGCTGCCAAGAGTCAATAAGTTGGTCATTCTCTCCAAAACCTCTGAGTGTATGTATAAAGTTCCTTTGCATGTATTTAAGTTTAAGGGTATTCCTAGTAGTGATAGAATATTTATCGGGTGCAAAACAAGAAAATCCTGCATACTTTACAAGGATGTAATGAGAGTAGATCAACCTGAGATAAAGAGGCTTCCTACTCAAAACATGACACCCACGCGTCGTCTTCATCTCTTGATAATCAACACACACAGAGTCATCAGTAGTGGTAGTTAAGCGGTGTATATAGTAGCTTACCTCCTTCTTTACTTGTCTCACACGTTATTAGTCTCATCAAATAGTCTTACCCTATCATTCGCACTCACTCGTCTTTTCACCTTACATTCCAGTTTCCTCAAAAAATACCTTTGTTTCATCCAATCATCTAATTGCTAATATATTGATCAATGCTTAAGTAGTAACTACACGAGACTCCCACATGGTGTGTAGATAATAATGTATATATCTCCTCAAAAAAACTTGTGAAGCCAGCCAGCAGGAAGACACTTAGCATTATAAATGGACATACCTATAACTTTCATATGGAATTGACAATGGTCGCCATTTGGTCACCATTAAGTAGTCTACAAAAAACGTCTCACGTAATCAAACTCTTTTTTTATTCTCTAGACTCTGCGTTTCATAGACTGTGTAAACTGTATAGACTCTTATTGTGTCTCATGTGCATATTTTGTAGACTCTGAAGTTCTCTACACACCTGAAGCAAAGGACTTTTCATTTCCTTCCAGTTGCAAATTAATCTGCAACACATCAAAGCTCTTGAATGTCATAAAATAAATTACATACGAAATGGCAAAGGGAAAGTCAACGTACCTGCATTGTGTAGTTTATTGATGCACTGTGTAGTTCAAGGCAATTAAAAGGAAATGCGATAGGAAATTGCGAGTTAAACGAGAAAGCTTTTGAGAGACTCGATTTTTTGCTAAAAGAATCCACCCACACTTTGTGATTTCCCTTTCATTGTGCTTTCTACATGAAAGTGAGCGCAGACCTGACCTGAAGGTAAAAGAAACCCATCATCATAGAACAGTCACTCCTCTGTGTGTGTGTCTGTGCCTTGTGTCCCAGAAAACCCACAGACCTTCCACTTTTTACTTATTTCCCATTTCCCATCCTTTCACTGAATTCCCATCAATACTTTGAGTGTATATGATTCCTACTAACTAAAAAGGGTTTAACAAAACAACAACTCACCAAATTTTCTACCTAATTAGCTTTCCCTCTCCAATCTCTTAATCTCTTAGGTTGGGTATCATATTTTTCGGATGAAGAGTTAATCTGATTGATGTGCGACAATTCCACGCGTAGGTGGATTGGTTGTTTGTGTGGAGTATATACGAAGTTATGAAAAAGATGTAATAAACCTTAATAATTTAATAATGTTTTTCTTCTTTCTACTTGTGAGTTTCAAGTGGCCCAGTGTACAAAATTAAATGGATTATGGTGTGGACGGAGCAGAAACCTTTGAAATATAATCCTGCATCACCTTCTCCTTGTATATTTCTTCAAATGAGTCATCAAATTGTTCACATTTACATTTCCATACTAAAGAAGTCTTCTTGCAACAACATATAGTGGATCCTTCTGTTTCACCGAAAACCCTAGAAAAGGAAGTGGACGCGAGTTTCACGGAATCTACAGGGAGGGGAGTCATGGGCGATTATTCTGTAGTAAAGATGAAGCTAGAAGTTCTCGGAAGTCGGGATCGATATTTCTCAATGAAATGGCGAAACCGAGTGGTTCGTGTGAGTGAGTAGGGATAAATTTGCAAGAGGAGGAGGAGTAGGATGTTCGCAGTTTTCTGAGTCCAAAAGCTTAAGTGCAACTTTCCCTCTTACGTTTTTGCGTCAGCCAAGAGGATCCATGCCTTCCTCTTTCGTGGTTTTCCATCTCCTTGAGATCACATCAATATCCGTATTCTATATGTAAAAAAATACTTCACCCACATCGTCCTCCTAGGTAAAATACATTATCACCTTTAATGCGGATGTCGAAGGAGTGAGGGTGTAACGTCATTTATATCTTGTCGGGATATTATTTCGTTTAATAGTCCCGTAACATGTCAAAACCTATTAATGAGGTACCCACAAAGTTAAATATATACTGAATGTTCCATGTCATCGCACAAGATGTTCCTCATCTAATTATTGTAGAACTTCCTGGAACAAAAATATTTCTGGCTGCTACTTAAGATAACAAAAATACAAAGTTCTTGTTTTACTTATACTCGTGACTGCCAGGTGGTTGTGGTATTTTGTAAGTTTTCTATTCAGAAACAACATTTACTTAATAAAAGTACGACGTCAGTATTTTATATTCCATACTATCTATATTAAATATTAAGTTATTCCACTGGCTGTATTAAAAGTCTTAAGAAATTTAACGTGGTGATTTTAAAAAGACTATGCGAGCTGGCCATTTGATTATACGAATTGTTTTTGTTGTAGAACAACGCAGTTTTCTGAGTGAATACCAAATGCATAAAAGCTAAAAATACTGGATGACGTCAAAACAATTTGCGGCAGAAGGTGACAAGTCCAGTGGAGAAAGTCAAACAATAAAATTTGTGGAGTAGTGTGACGAATGCTTTGTATTTTTGAGATGGCATGTTGTAAATGAAAGTGCCACATGCTAGCGTATACACGAAATGCTGGAGGAGCAGGAAAAATGGAAGGACTATGGGTATGAAAATAAATGGGATAATGAGACCGAGTTAATATTACACCAGATGACTTTGATTCATTTCAAGGTAATGTCATTTATTCATTTGTAGACGGTATAATAATCCCATGTGAAATATATATGTGCAAGTTACTTTTCCTGGAGCAGAAGTTGTAATATATATAATAGCTTATAAAGTTTAGCAGTTGTGGGGAGTGTGTCATGTAGCACAGACCTGTTGTGTAAGCCTTGTGCTTTCTCTTTCATTCTGTACTTAAAAGAGCTTTCAGTCTCGGAGGTTTCCGAGAATGGTGCTAAGCGGTATGTATATGCTTTGAAGGAGGAAGACAACCAGTGCTCGTGAGACACACAGAAGTCGGAGAAAGTATTGATTGAAGGACTAGGTTAACAGCACAACCATTGTGACGTAGATAATAATTTTCGTCGCCTAACGTCATCCGTAGATAGTAGCATGACGTCAACCACCCGAGTTGTGTAGGGTATCGATCAGCCAAAGTCAGAATGCACGTTGTCTCATATCCTCGCTATTTCTCTCTCTTTCGTCTTGGTGGAAGGCTTTCGGGCTCAATTAATCTTCTGCAGATTTAGAATCCCTATCCATATAAAAACTTTCATTCATTCTACGCACTCATCCCTCCAGGAGCTTCAAGTCAACGAGAGAAAGTCTCATTATGACGAGGTTAGATTTATGACGGATGACGATACTATATCTTGTTACTAGTTGTTACTCTTTCGTCTACTAATACCAACTGAATGGGGGAATCCGTTTCCGGAGAAAAGAGACTTGTTAACGAATCTCTCATTATATGCTTTAACTCAGCTCGGATTTCGTCTTGTAATGTCTACTATGCAAGAGTTCTGCTCCTCAGTCTGAATGAACAAATTAGCCATGTGTTAACGGTGTATTACGTACACGTTTCCATGTAACTCATATCGCAAGACGAGCAAAATAAACTGCAAGAGTGATGCTGATACGAAAAATATCGCTATTATTGGCTCATTAATGACGACAAAAGCAGAGTATTCAATTTCCACGACATGATAAAGTTACTCAAACTCCAAGTTTATGAGCTTCTACTGTGAGCATTGTCAATACACAGTGTCAGTCGAAAGCCCACTAATGCACGAGATATTGAGACCCAAAAATAGTCTTCCGAATAAATAAACTAATGCATGACTGAAAATAGCTTTTTAGTGACGGGGGTAATCAAAGTAAGCGAACGAAAGAATGGGATTGATAGCCTTTTGATAATCTAGAGAAAGCTTGTTTTTCCTTTGGTTTTTCCTTAATTACGCTTTCCTCGTCGCTTTCCGCTTTCTCTCTCTGTGGTTTACAAATGCATGGAAATTCTATTCTAAGATAAATGCAATTAATTTGTGTTATTTTCTTCTACGTTTATATGAAAATAATAAATAATTGTGAAAATGTTGCGACGAACTAAACCCTTAAAAGCAACTTGTGAATGTGGGAGAGAAACATTCTCGTCTAGGATTACAATACGAAGCCGTTCCTCACTTGTAAGTTTGTGCATCTCATATGAAACAAGAGAAATGTGAAGGGTTCAGCAGAGCACATGAATGGCGGTTCTGTAGAAATACCTGCAATTTCAAGCGAATACAAATCACAATGAACCTTAAATGGAGAAGACTTAGCCTAAACATAAAATTTATAGATAAGGATCGGGAATGGATTCGGCAAGTTTTGGCCAAAGATTCTCATCAAGCTTCTGTTCAAGAGATGAAAGCATCTTTGAAGAACATTTTGGTAGAAGAAAGGATCTTGTCGCCTCTAAATATGAGTAATATGACACATGGTGGGGAATAGATGATCAAATAAGGGAATGAAGAAGACCACTTGACAACATTTACAAAACTCTGCGTTTTTCCTTCAGGTGAAGGAATCGAAATGGTTTTGTCTGTTTGGGTTCACCACCCACGTGCGATTATTACCAGCTGGGGTCTCACATATTATTATACTAGGAGTAAGGAAACTTTCTATCACTAAAAGTCTAGTCTTCCATATTGCAAATGGAAAATGACGTAACCATGTGCATAATAATATTCTCTCTGCATCCAAATCTCATCACGCCGTACCTTTTCTTTGTCTTGACTACCTACCAATTATAAATTACCTTGTAGGTATCGTTCATTCATAAACGCTGTGGCTCCCTTCAAATCCACTTTGAGATGGAATTCCATTGCAATTTAATTTTGTAATTTGTATTGCTAATTGCTGCGCCTTTTGACATGAGTTTAACCTAAGTGAGGATGGTATAGAACGTAATATCATGCAGATTTGAGTCATAAGGGATATTATACTGACTATAGGGTGACTCCTATTCGACTTACATTACATATAATAATATTAAGGAGAGTATATATACACAAGCCATCGGTGCCCGTGAAACGGGCATAACTAAGGATAAAAGAAATGTGCAAACTGTGGCATTCCAGCCACTATGGTGGCTGGAATGCCACAATGGATTCACAATGATTCACACGTTTCTTTCAGATGGCTATTACGCTTTATTCAGGTTTCGCACCGTTCAAACGGACATTAGTCGCATAACTAAGGCTTTACACTCCTATTAAGGGCATTAAACTGTCATACGGACGTTTTGAATCTTCAATTATGCATCGTACCCGTCATTGATGATTGAACTCGCTAATCTGACATCGCACCCGTCACTTATGCATCGCACCCGTCATTTGGGTCATGAACCCGTCATTTATGCATCGCACACGTCATTTATGCATCGCACACGTCATTTGGGTTTTGAACCCTTCATCGGGGGAACCCGTGGAACCCTGAAGGAAGTACAGGCAATAGGGGGAACCCGTGGGACCCTGAAGGAACTACAGGTCATAAACGGAAACCCGTGGGACCCTGAAGGAACCAAAGATCATAAGGGGAACCCGTGGGGCCCTGAAGGAACTACAGGTCACAGGAGGAACCCGTGGGACCCTGAAGGAACCACAGATCATATGGGGAACCCGTGGGGCCCTAAAAGAACTACAGGTCACAGGAGGAACCCGTGGGACCCTGAAGGAACTACAGTTCATATAGGGAAACCCGTGGGACACTGAAGGAACTACAGTTCATAAGGGGAATTCGTGGGTCCCTGAAGGAACTACAGGTCGTAGGGTGAACCGCTGGGACCCTGAAGGAGTAACAGGTTAGAATGCTATAGGTTAGGATGCTTTAAAGCGCCCTCTTGAAGTAACTACAGGTCACTGGGGGGAACCCGCGGGACCCTGAAGAAACTACAGGGCATAGGGGGACCCGTGGGGCCCTGAAGGAACTACAGGTCATAGAAGGAACCCCTGGGGTCCTGAAGGCACTCCGGGTCATAGGGGGAACCCGTGGGACCCTGAAGGAACTGCAGTTCATAGTTGGGACCCGTGGCACCCTGAAGGAACTACAGGTCATAAACGGAAACCCGTGAGACCCTGAAGGAACTACAGATCATAGAGGGAACCCGTG
>JAQGAB010000610.1:0-24205 GCA_034696565.1 Isotomurus graminis | reverse complement strand
TAAATCGCGATCAGACAGACGGACAGATAGCGTGACATCACGTATCCTCGTATATGCACCAGTTACCTGGGCAAAAACACAAAAACGGGATCTCCCTCACCGATAACGAACAGCAGGATACTCCCCTAAAGTAGCACACAGAGTGGCAATTTGCTCCGCCATTCTTTCCATACTAGCTGACCGCGCTCCAGACAGAGAGGGATTATAATATAACTGAAACGCTTCAGGGCAGTCCAGCGAGAATACCTGTAATCAACCAATACCCACAATGCACTTTCCCTAAACTTTCACCTCGGAGAAAGCACTCACTCCAATCCTTTCCACAAGCAGATTATTATTATTAACGCACCTGACTTTCATACGGCAGAAATGCGATGTTAATCTCCTTCAGCGTCTTAATTCTCTTGCCACACGGAGATTTGCAAAGTTCGTTGAATAATTCTTCTGGGCACACTGATTGAGAAAGTTAGAGAAACACAAAAGTAAATAATAATATTATTATGGAGTACAGAGGCAAACCCACAAAACAAGTAAACACAAGTAAAGTACCTTCGGTAAAGAAGACATGTACATTCCTATACATGGCTCTATTCAAATTGTCAAAGTCGCCCATGAGGCAGTTGACCGACTTCTGAGTGGGCGTGATAAGGTAGATCGCATCGAGTGTCGGGAGTGGCTCGCGTTTCTTGTGCACATCTTCCACAATCGTGATTCCTTCCGCGGAGATCTCGTGCATCTTGCAACACGCCGAGACCATCCGCATCGCGAGGTTGTCGACGACCAGGACCCTCCATTCGACCCCTCCAGGTTTCTTGGAGGAAGCTTTCATCTGTCCGGCGGACCCCCGGATGACTTCGTTCATAATCTCTGGAATAAAGGAAGAGAGTGAGTGAGTAGTGGGGGTGAGGGTCAGTGGGGGTGAGGGTGAGTGGGGGTGGCTGACTTACTGAGGCCTACTAATGTTTTGAGCGCCATGTTGTTGACTCCGCCGTAAGCTGGTGACAGAGGTGAGTGAGGTGGTGGTTGAGGAGGGAGTGAAGAGAGACATGCGCCACTCACCCTTCCTTCTTTCTCTCTCCGCTTTCACTGCCCTGCCCAGTTGTCCTGCAGTCCTGCTGACGTCACACCTACCCACTTAATCCAACATACCCACTCTTCATTGTCATTTATCCTCATTGTTATCACACTTCCTGTCTGTGTGTCATATCCGAATTATGACACATCCTTTTATGTGTAGTTATCTCTGGCAATCTCTCATGCATTAATTATAATTTGTATGTCTCATGAATGGAAAGTGGTGAGTCATTTCCAATAGATCTGAAGAGTCATCTGATTGAGATGGTATGAATGAACAGAGGTTGGGAAATAATGATACACAGACAGAGAAGTCCCATGCAATATGCGAATGTTGGGTGAAAGCTGGGAAAGGATGAGTTTTCCCTTCTGTCTGAAGTCGCACCCGTAGCATTCAGTTTTGTGTTAGGTAGTTTATGAATCGAAAGACGGACTTTGCTGTGTGCCAATTAGCTTTAACTGCTGAAATAATGTTAAATGTGACCACAAGATCAAGATTTGATGGCTTGCGTAATGCAGTTTGGAGTACTTTGGAGTACGGGAGATGCCATTTGGTGAATTATGAGCATAAACATTCACTGTAGTGAAGGTATTTGATGAAGGCTTGAGGATCTGAATGTTATCTGCAATTATTGTTCTTCTGCAAGTGGAAAATATCATTCGCGTGTAGTTTCTCTTTATTTTTCATCCATTACACCTTTACATTCCAAACTAATGTTATATTATCTATCAGGTATCTCACTTTGGTAGTAGGACGGATTACATATGATATCCAGCTCAGTATCGCTACAACTTAGCGATAGTGTTACAAATATACATATAAACTATAAACTAATCTCTCTCACATATTCTGAATATTAAATACATGTTGATTAAAAATAAAACTCTTATAATTGGACGCTGCCTAAATGACATTGTGTGCATATAGGTGGATTTGTTTAAAGCTTATATATTTAGTTTGGTTGGGTTTTGAATGTTTGGATCATACAATCAGTGGGTTTGGAATGGACTCTGCGAGATTTCCACAAATACTGCAACAACCATGCAGACCTGAAACAAAAATACCCTTCATCACCAAGCCAAGCATTAAACGCTGGAACTCGTGAACATGCCTGTGGAGCGCTTCTCCTGGAGAAGTTCTGTGATGAACTGACACGGGCATTGTTGTTTCGGACAGTGCAACGGATTATTGTCTTTTCCAATCGCCAACTCTCGCAAAAAGCATTTCGCCCATCGTTGTATGTATCGCAGGTATAAAGCTTCACTCTACAAGAGAACATATATGGTCCATACGAATTGAGTCCATTTTTGAGCCTTAGAATACTTTCCCAGTCAATTTACACAATGAATCCCAGAGGACAAATCTACACTTTGTTAAATATTAAATACACAAGGCCTACTGTATTATTAAGCAATTTACAGGAAGCTACCTTTAGGTTTCTTATGACATTACACACGTGTCTTTAGAATTGCTACACACGTTTAATACATAATAATATTTCTTGTCTCTTGTATCACTTTATATAGTAAGGCTGTTAAAGTATAAAACTTTAAATAGGTGGAGGATTTTGTTAATTTGATGGATGGATTTGCTTCGAAATGTGCATTTCAGGTTCTTTGCTGCGGCTGCTGAGGCAAGCACGGGAACCACCAGGAACATGAATTCTCAGCCTGAGAAACGGGTTTGTGTCGAAGGTATTCTTCCACGTATTGGCACGGGCAAAGGGCAGAAGTCAAGTGACGGATTGCCGTGGGGTTCTCTCCGTTGTCCCCTGCAGTCCAATCCAGACGTCGTCTTAAGTAGTCCTTCGCCCATCTCTGTACGTATCTTAAGTACACACGTTCCCCTTTCTGCAGTAGGAAAGCAGCAAATAACCAATCCACCCGAAGTACAAAAGACAAAGCCAAACCGTAACCTTCTAAATAATCTCTCATGCTATAGTCCATTCGTTCAAGCACCTCACAGAATTATGTTTTGGTGTGAACGTCTACTAGTCTACTTACTGAATCTCACTATGGATGCCCATTAACTGAGGATTTACACTTTTTTTTGTTGTTAAGAACTCACCTGCTTCTGAGGAATTCGTGTTGTATTTTGTGCTCCAGTTATGACAATCTCCACATCTTGTGCGTCCAAGTGGCTTTGCATTCTTTGTCTGTCTTGGGATCCGTCTATGACTTGCTCCAAGCGTTTCTACGCGTGAAATGGGTTTCATAATTGATTACAATACTATGAATTTGAAATGCCAAAAGAAACGAACTCACGGTGCACTCATTTGGGTCGAAATAGATGAAACAGAGGTGAACCTTGTGACAGCTAATTCTGCCCCTGTCATCCAATCCAACGATCAGTTTGTGCTTCAGGAATTGTTTGTTCACTCTCGCCATACATCTTTCCAACCCTTGATTGATCTGCAGCACCACAAGATGTGTTTAGACATGCAATACATACGTAGAAGAGTTCGAGATTTGTAGCAAGTGTACCTTTATCTTAAGATACATGCAGAAAAAGACTGCAGCAGCATTAATGATGAGCCAAGATATCCCCAGAGCAAAGAGATGAATGCCCATCACTCCGGAGAAGAGGATGATAAGAAGAATGAAGAACGCTGCACTGAGCCACGAGGCCAGAAGTCGTTTGTAGCAAACTGTGTAAGCATTGAACCTCACGTCTGAAGTCAGGAGTTCCATGGCATGAACATATTCCTCCACTGTTAGCGTTAGTCCGGGTGCCTGTGAGCATTAAACAGTGAATTGAAGACATCTGAATTTAAAGGCCCTTAAACAGAACATTTTAACGGTTGAAAGGTACCATAAGTTCTTCCGGAACAAGCTCGGGACGAAAGGAAGCAGGAGTTACCCAAGGCCAACGCGTATTGACGGGCAAAATCGACACGATGACATCTCCATTTGCTAATTACCATTTTAAATATTAAGTTTTAGAATGAGTCATAACTGCCAATATGGTAATTAAAGCAACATACTGAATCCAGAATTATTTCTGCGACTTCCATTGGCAGTTCCTCTAGCCGAGGTACTTCCTTGACCCTGAATGTTTCCTGTGGAGCCGGCGTGAACATTATTTTCTAGTGAATTGTGAAGTTCTACCGTTTGTAGATTTCCCGAGTGGACGTTATTGACAGGAAGAGATTTGGGTCCTGATGGAGACTGAATTTCTACGGAAGGCTCAATCACAGCAGGTGTCACATTGTTATCGGTATCTTTCAAGTTCTGAGAGTTTTCAGTTTCATTTGCTTCACTGAATTGAACCCAAGTTTTGCCCTTGGGTCCTTCGGAAGAACCATTAGGCTCCATTGTGGTGACAAGCACCTCACAGAGCTTGACACAGTTTAAAGGATCAACTAATCGGACTTTGAATAAGGAGACACCACCACACCTTCATAGAAAAATGAGAGGACCAGCAAGACTACAACACTGACACATTATTCATTCTATCAGCCATTCAATCAACGAAATTTCTAAAACTAGAATCCGGCCAGTACTCTTCTATACCTGAGAGACAATACATTCGCCTTACGAACACCACCTTCGTGCATGAGGCATCAATTCTATCCATTCTTCTAAAACTTCCGTTCATAGCAGCAATAGCTGGAGTGGTTGGGAGGCAGATGATAGGGGATAGGGTTAACAACAGGTGAGGGACTATAACTGCGTAAGACTTCTTAATGGTTGACACAGTAGTAGTGGTGGCATGCAGGTGAGTAATTTCCACGTAGGAGAAGCCCTAGGCATTCTTATGACTTGTCGGTGCACCTGTTCCCGTGCTCTCCATTCAACGCTCATTCAGTCCTCTAATAATCCTCTTCATCTACCTCATCATCATCACCACACTTAAATGTATGTCATTTAAGATAATAAAATGATCATAAACCACCAGTACTGCATTAAGTTAAGCTAACTCCGGAAAATTTTGCTGTGTAAGTAACTGCTGTATATATTTTCACAGACATGCAGTCTTGCCATCATGTAACTCATGCAGTTTGCATTTTCTAAAGAAATCGCCCTTCTGCCCCGACTTATGTTACAATAACCCATTCAATCTGAAACGTGCATTAAATTATTACTTTTATTGCTACTTGTCTGCATTCGCAGAAATTATTAAATTATATTCTACTGCATGCAATGAATTCAGGAATTAACGAGTAAAACATTCAGTGCAATATATTCTTTATATAAATATAGCCACATCCTCACGTATACTTTCAAAATGACTTTATGACACACAGAGGTTCTTTCACAATGCTCAGGAAAGTGGCAGTGATTGCTGCATGCATAGTTTCCCATCGAATTGAAGCCTCTTGACGATAAGCTTGATTGACACATGGAGTATTTATGCAGCGGACACACCATGCAAGGATTTTGGTATGTTGGATGGAAAGATGGAAATGGTAGCGTTGGAGTTGGAGGAAGGATTCTTGAGTCTTTGGAAGGAATCGAAGAAACTGTCGAGGAGAAAAGAGTCTCAGGATGCCCCCGCGGTGTGTGGGACAGCCAAGCCTCACTCAAATCTCATCAACCATCGCCTCATCACCATCTCGTCTGTTCCTCACCTGGCTGGACATAATCATCACACACTGATTGACTTCTGATTTTAAGACATTTTGGTGTTCTTGGATAATTCGCCAAGATAATTCCCACCAGTAAAACAAGGTAGCTGTTGTAACAAAAGAAACAAGAAAAAGATGTGGTCCGACACACTTCTCATTGTGTTTATATCGGTGGTCACTGCTTTCTTCGGTGAAGGTAATTAATCATTGCTATTCATTTTATATACATGAGAATATGAAGATGGTGTCTAAATGTTTGAAACTGGATTTAGGTTTGACATGGCTTATGGTTTATCGGACTGACAAGTACCAAAAACTAAAGACTGAGGTGGAGAGGCAGTGCAAGAAGTGTAAGGAAGCAATTAATAATTAAAATAGGGATGGGTTCTTTTAAGTGGCGGAGACAATTTAATTTATTGTACAATGTGACTTTGCAGTGGAGAAGAGGAAGGAGACGACAGGGGAGAATACGGCGCTGAAGAACACGAAGAAGAAGCTGGAGAGGGAGGAGGAGAAGCTCAAGACCAACACGCGCGACTTGTCTCTCTTCAAGATGCGCTCCATGCTCGCCATCGGAATTGTCTTTACTGCTCTTCTCTCTATATTCAATTCCATGTAAGTTCGTGTTCGTCGTTAGATTAGGTAATAATCTGTGTCAAGAGGTTAATGTTTTTTTGAATGTAGATTTGATGGAAGAATCGTTGCGAAGCTGCCATTTATACCCATTGGATTCCTCCAAGGAATTTCTCATAGGAATCTTCCTGGAAGTGACTACACTGATTGCTCTTTCATATTTCTGTACATTCTTTGTACGATGGCTATTCGTCAGGTTAGTTAATTTAAGCAATAGTGCTGCACATGTGTTGTGCCTGTAGATTTATATGATCCTGATTTTTACTCCATGAATTTGTTTGTGTAGAATGTCCAAAAAATATTGGGATTCGCTCCATCAAGGGCGGTTTCCAAGCAGAGTGGAAATCTTTTCGGGCCACCCCCACAAAAGTGAGTGTCATGATATTTACTATTCATATGAGGCTTTATTGTTGCTGCTGTTACTGACAATTTATTTGGGTTCCCCTGTAGCTAATTTGAGCTGTCAGCAGATGCGGAAGAATCCAAGTTATTTTTCTCCGTGCTCTTGTTGACATTGAGTCACTAATAAATTGTGGTACGGAGCATTTTATTCTACACGGGGATCGTTATTTCAGTAAGCGTATGTGTATCTCTGAGGACACAATCAGTCATATGCCTTTCAGTGCCCAAGAGGATGCAATTGTTTTGAAACAAATTAAATAAAGTTACAACCATAAAGAATATAAGTACAAAGACCAATTTATTTGAAATCGAATCATTTATACACGATAAAGGACGAGTACAAATACTAGCTCAAATATTTAGTAACAATAGATTGGAAGTAAAAAAGTCTTACCGACACAACGTGCCTTCGATAAATAATTAAGTAGTGTTTTGATGCATGGTTTTGCTATTCATTTGCTACGGGAAAGAACACTACAATTTATGGCTTGGTAATAACTTTCACTGCTGTGATGGAATCTTTGATGTCATAATACAGAAATTTATAACAAGTAGGAACAAAGTTTAATTCAGAAAACAGAAATTCTCCTCGAACTCGAACATAATTAAAATATTTCGTAGCGATGAAATAAATAATTGATTGTAAAATTGATTAGGTGACGTTTCCGAATTAACTCAGTCAATTTAGATTAAAGTCTACTCTTAGACACTAATGTAAAACTAGACAAGAATAAATGTCCATTTCGGATACGGAATGACCGTTAGTGGCACAACTGATTTTAACTACTGATAACCGTCACATGAAAAAGTCACTGATTGTACAATAGTAGTAGTAATAGAACTTAAGCGAAATATAATTGAATGTTTAATACAAGATACTGAATGTTTGCGATCACTTTACAAATCAGTATCATACCATGCGGCATCGTGATTTCCATCTGCAGGAGGTTGAGGTGGAACTTGTGGAGCGTCAAAACTGTCGACTTCCATATCGAAATTGAAGTCCATTACTCCAGCATCCCCAAATCCTGCACATATTATGTTTCATGAAACTTACGGAAGCGTACTAACATAAAGTGAGCATAATGCAAAAATCATAGAAGTAAAAATAAAAACAAACCTTTATAATTACTGGGAATTGAAGGTTGATTGGTGCCAGAATAGGAAACAGGAGTGTCAAATACTTGGTCTGGCGACATAATGTCCTATTAAAATAAAAGTAGCGTCCAAAATCAAAATAAGGTGGAAACCAAAATTAGTAACAAAGCACTCGTCAAACAAGCAGTAAAACAGCATTTGTGCATTATCTCATTCAGTAGCAAAAAACCATTCAACATACAAGAACATATTGATAGAAAATAATTAGAATTCAACCGTGCACTCAGGTAATTGTGGGATAAGCGTTTATGGACTGCAGATGAGACGACGATGTATCACTAGTATCACTAAAATTTACCTGGAAATCTGGTGGAGCGGCTCCCATGTCATGACCCCACATGGATTCTCGGTCAAACAGGGAATTGGTAAGCTCCATGGACAAACGCTTCTTGTAATCTGGGGGTTTGTCCTCGGACATTCGGAAGAGGATGGCAGCTGCGTATGTTGCAACTCCTTCATTTCTAGAATGGAGGAGTTCGGTAAGAGGTGCGGTGGCTCCTTCCCGTTCAATCATGTCAGCTCCTTCTTTATCAGCAGCAAGTTCACAAAGAACTCCAGCCGCTACCCGTTGGATATTTTCCAGTTCATGGTACAACAGCTGTTTAAAAATGAAATGCAAATTATGCACCACGACGGACGAAAAAAACTGCTTGCAAATTTTTATAAAACAGTACCTGCACAAAGATGGATATGACATTCATTCCACGAATCTGGGCTCTGTTGTGGGCTTCACGAGCTAAAATATGCAAAGCCCCAACAGTTCCCTCGACGATTTCTTCCATTCTGACTCCGTCCGGGTAAATGGCAGAGCTACCTCCACTGGAAACGGAAGTTCTTCGCTGGGAATCTTGGTAGGCTCGCATCAAAAGATGCACGAGTCTAGCAATCGCTCCGTTTTCTCGAAGAGGAGCATGGTTAGCTGGGCAGAGAGCCAAATTACGGATCAACCCTATAACTGCCTTGATCAAGGGCCATCGTGATGGCGGCTGCATTAGCTTCACAACAACTGGAATGCCGTAGCACAATCCTGAAGTACAAATTGTTAAAACTTAGCAAACCTGCAGACGTAATAACATGTTTAAATTAAATCATTACTTGAAGCGTTTTGTGCCATTTCTGACTCAGGGTGTCGAGAAGTCAGGTGTCGAAGAGCACAAACTGCTGGCTCAGTAATTTCCTCCCGCTCTCCAGCTGCTCGAACAGTTCGTACAAGAGCTTCAATACCATTAAGCTGGCAGACAACAACTTTGTTGCGTTGGTTGTTGCAGGTAAGATTAGACAAAATTCCGGCAGCGCAAGTAACGATGTTTCCATCCTCAGATGAAAGCAAAGTCACCAAACTTTGAAGGAGTCCTTCAAGTCCATCCTGTGCACAAATAGAAACAGATGAACAACACGTTGCATAACACGACGCAATACGTAATCATCAACTTTACGTACAACTTTTGTGGCAGCATCCGACAAGTTTCTCAGGGTCCACAGACAGTTCAGAACTAATCTCTGTGACGGATGACCTAAGTGAATGGCAAGAGCTTGCATTCCACCAGCTTCCACAATTGCAGGCTTGTTGCTACTGCACACGCTCAACACTGTTAATTAAGCGATCGTAAATTATGAGATAATTCAAAGTTTCCGATAGTCCATCATTCCAAATATCAAAATTACCTTTCAAAACTCGTGAAGTAGTCCACAACAATTTCTCATAATCGTACGACCTCATTATTCGAACCAATTCAACGGGTCCTTGAGAAGCCAATATGATCAGCTTGCTTTCTTGATTACCATAAGCAAGTATTTGCAAGCAATCCGTCACAATCGCCAAAAACTTGACGTTGTTTCGTTGAAGTAGTGAGACCATTTTTTGAAGACCACCAGCTAGTCTTACAGCCATTTTTGAACCTGAGCAAAGCAAACCACATCGTAAGAAAACAAAAACATGGGAGACTATAAAAAATAACATAGCGCGTCAATACCTTCTTGGTGCAAGAGCAAGTTGTGGAGCGTCGTGATCGCATAAAACAGAACTGCCTCCACTGGTGAGCTCAAAAGTTTTACGAGGGCTGGAATTCCTCCACTTTTGAAGATCGCCAGTAATCCTTGTCGATGATGGGACAAGTTGTGCAGAGTTCCCACAGCCCCTTTGGTTGTTTCCAAATCATTGGAACTGGAAATTGCGCGTACCAATGCTGCGACCATCTGAGGGGAATTCATGATAGCATGTCTTGATGCTTCTTTCTTGCTCAATTGATGAACCATCATTGCAGCCTGAGAAACCACCACTTGATCTTCGTCATTAAGCAGCTTAATCAATTCTGGGATTGCTCGGGTGGCCAAATCAGCATCATCCTACAATTATAGTTTCAAAATATATTACGAATTCACGTCGATTCTTCTTGCAAAATCTAAGTAATTACACCATACCTGATAGTTGATTAAATTGACCACAGCGTGTTTCAACATTTGAGACGGTTCAGCCAACCTTTGCACAGCGGTCGGCTGCGTAGGGTCGAACTGAGTCGACGGAATCTCTACCCCTTCATCCAACGTCTCCGGAAACATAGCAGCCCGAACTCGCTGAGATCGTGTGATATTCAGCTCTGTGTTCATTTCTGTCCATAACAAAACCAATTAAATGAAATAGCTGCCCAAATCTTTCGAATCTTCGACCACAAGACAGTTATTCTTCATACCATCAACTTGGTCAGTGGTGAAGCCGGTGTACCCTTGCGAATCCAAGTCAAAAAGTAAAGGGTCATCAAGTTCCTCTTCGCGGACTGAATGTGCGCCCGTCGTGGCTCCAGACTGGACACCCGAGTCCAAAACGCTGTACCCCCCTTGCTGCCACATTATCGTATCCGCTTCTTTCCCTGTCAATAAAACAATTAATGTCATCTCGCCCTTTCCCTGTCTGTCACCCTCGTTCCACACAAACACAATTTTAAACTCCAAACAAAATCTTACCTCCACGAGGGGCTGCGCCGTGCATCTGATACGCCATTTTTCCACGTCAATATAATACTACCCAAATAAATATAACCCTATATAAGCGCTCCCACCACCACCACTGCTGTACAGAGAAGTGGTCGCCTCAAAGGACGAGATAGGGTGTCGGCAATAAGACAGCAATTCGTCACTCGTTGTGTATTCGTCACTTGGATAAAAAGTGTATTACTCAGAACGGATTCTGAGGAAGATGAGCTAACGCAGTGGTAACTGAGTTGTTAATTGTGTCGTTCGCTCGTGTAGTGTAGCAGCAGCAGACACCTCTCTCTGCAACAACCTCGGTATGTAAACAATAGCTGGCTCAACGGCAGTGAAGGAGTAGCACAATGGCTACCCAGGGGAGGCTCCGTTCACAACCAACTCTCCACACTCCCCGCCTTCCCACGCACACACGACGAACTACGCGGCAGTGTGAACGGCCCTCTGTCTCTCCATTTCCTCTTTGAAGTGTCTTCACTCCCGTCCCCTCATCATCATCACTTTGCATATACCCAATCTCTTGCTACGTCATCTCCACTCTCTTCATTGCATTGCTCACACCTCAGGCAATTTTTATCACACCTTCGGCATGGAAAGTGCAGCATGAATAATGTCTACTAGCATGTCTTAAAGAAATGTCAAAAAATTACAGTTAGGGTTTTGGTAGGGTGGGTTTAGTACTTGGAAATGCGTTAAATATAGAATGACTTGGCTTTAGACAATTTACAATGCACAAAGTATAAATGCATGAAATCTCAGAATACACTATTCTACTGGATTCATGTTAAAAACAATGCGAACGAGTCGAGCGATTTATTACTGGTTACTTTTGATAGCTAACTGGCTATTTCTAGCTGCCGATATTTTTTCCTGAGGTTACTGACAGGATCTTTAAACAGAATTGGGTCCATGCGAATGCTCGACCGTTTGAGAGGAATGGATCCGTAGATATCTGCAAGCTCGTTAAGACAAGCGTGTCGTTGATTCATTCGTTCTTGATCAGCTGCTGATGACCTGTGGATGTAGATTATCGAAGGTTTAGAGAAATTGATATCGGAGATATAGAGTAATTGCTTTTGGCGTACCGACTAAAAGTGTCTTTTGGAGCCTTCTTGAGCGTCAGTTTTATAGGAGGCTTTCGAGTAATTTTTGCGACTAGAATATTAAAAGCTATGTCTTCACAGTTCTGCAGAGATTCGATGACCATCAGAGCTGCGGGAGGTATCTTTGTCCAATACATGTGGTTGAAATATACGTGATATATTGCGGCTCCATTCAATATCATGCTGTAATCATTTGTGAGTTTGGACGAATATCTCCATTGTTCCTATTGGCAAACATCAATTACTAATTAATATTGAACAAACTCACCAAACAATTAATTATCGCTATACCTTAGGATCACTCCAAAAATGAGATCTAGACTGATATCCAACAATACGATCTGGAAATGCACGCCATGTTTTGTATGCAAAATCTAATTCTTCAGCGATGAGATTCATGTCCTCTTCGATAGAAAACACCTGGAACAGCAGCATATGTGAACGCTTAGAAATTTAGCTTGTTGAATATTGTGAAATACAAGTCATGTATTATCATACCGCATCTGTATCAATCCCTTCTATAAAGAATCTTTGTGACACGGAGCTTGATGTTGCACGCCTTACAGAAACAGGAACACGCATTTCAGGCCACTCAGTGGGAACTGGTCGGTTACTATTCCAAACCACAACGACCTGTAAACAATAATTATTCAATCATCATTGAAAATTCAGCATCAATTAATGAAATACGATTTAAATTAAATACCTTCGATAAAAAGCGACTCTTCCCGATATTTCTGATTAGCTTGAATAATGGCGTGTTGGAGAAAGTTTTGAACGACTTCGCTCCAGACGAGGAAGACTGCACATGGATAATCGCAGTGTAGTTAGCTTTCAATGATGAAGAGTTCCCATAATGAAAAAACGGAAATTCGTCCAAGTCATCTCCATAACTCATATCGATCGATAACGCACCAGGAGCGGTGTTCCATATTTCGCTATCTCTACAACTCTGTCGCTTTATACGATCCCTCATTATCTAAATTCACAGTTCGAAATAACCAGCTGGGTCCTTCACAAAGAATTCAGAATATGTTTTATACCTCAAAGGTGGTTTCCACGATTCTTTCCACTGACGATAAATATTGATTCCACAAAATCTGTGTCTGCTGCTTCATTTGAAAAATTCTTATCTTGTCAATGGACCTGACTATCTCCAGCGTTTGAAGTAGTGACCTTTCATCAACAGCTATTGTAGCCGCAGGCCAATCGATGACTTCAGAAAAGGGAAGCACCCAGCCATTCGAAAGTAAAACTGGAATACATCCGGCTTTAAGAGCTTCCAGAAACCTAAACGATCCCAAGCGTCGGCCGCGCGGAGCAAGGCAGAAGGTCGAATTCACTAACAGAGTTTCGTAGTCATACCTGTAAAACGCAGTTGCAAATATTATTCATATGTGATTTCATAATTATCCCAAAACTGGAGAATACTCACTTTTCGTACTCCTTATTGTCCGTGTCGCATCTATCGTCCTTCATCTCCTTCCAATTCTTCCCGTGTTTACACGTTGTCACCATTATAATATCGTTCCCATTGTGTAAATGGTAAATTGAGTTTCTAGTTTCCGATCCAATACCGTATACGTACCTTTTACCTGCATTCAGCCCAAAATATAGTTAGTACTGTGTAGTCAAATGATGAAGCAACAAATAGTTGATAAACTGTATTATTCCATCGTACCCTTGAAAGCAATAAGATGTTTCTTGATTGTAGGAAACTCGTTGGATGTTGCACTCCCCAACTCGTCACCTTTCTCTGGATGCGAAGGGTGAAAGAGAGGAAGTGAAATGTCAAAGTTTGTCCTAAATTGGTCAAATGACATTGATGCCTTGGCAAGGATGGCTTTCCCTGTATCGAATCCAAGTTCTGTTTCATTATAGTCCGGCCAAGTCCCAGCATACAAATTAAAAATGATGTGGTTCTCTCCGTTGTTCCAGTGCTGTAAAATACAGTTGGCTTTACATGTCAATCAAAAATCACAATCAGTTAAATCAGTTGATTTTACCTGCAGCTTTTGCAGCCGTGTTCCAAGATTTCTGACAAAGTCATGACTTAGAGAGTCCCGATCCAGAGTATCAATACTAAGAACGAACAAACACGCCTCTTGAGGGTCAGTTGTGTAGTAGGGAGACGACATTATACGATTCAAAATCTTCTCGTAGGTCATACTTAAAGGTACAAACTTGTCAGGAGGATAAACGTAAACTCTGAAATCATTCTGACATCTTTCGAAATCAAAACAATTTTCCATTTGACACTGTCGACTGTCAACTTTCTCTGGTGGTTTAGGAATGACTATTCTATTGGCAAGGACATTGCCACTGCCTCTCTCGTGAATTTCTTTCTCCAGCGATATCTTAAAGGCTGATTGGTACTCGTACAAGTCTTCCATGGACAGGTAGGACACAGCCCCCTCTGGAATGTCGTCGAATTCGTCAGTAACATCTTGACTGAAAGTCTGGTGGCCTTCGGAAGATAATTCCTTAACGAAAGGAATATTAGGCAGTCCTTTATGGAATACTGGATGTGACACGCGAGAAGTCGCGTACCCCCATAAAAAGATTATCACAAGCAAGCTGCCCACTAGAATAATTATGTTCTGCAAACGAGGTCTCTTCCTCATTATTGTGGTTCCCTCAGTCACTTATTATTAACAGCACGTCGGAAATCTGCATCTTTCAGTTAGTTGCAGCCTTTAGAGATCTTGAGTTCCTGTCCATCATGATCTTCGCTCTTCTCGTCCCTTACACAAATAATAATGCAGTTTAGCGGTGACTTCCACTTCGACGGTATCGGAATAATTGGAATAAGCTTTTGAAGAATTCTCAAAACCCAAAGTCTCGAGTTTCGAGTTTTCTTATGATTAACATTTGTTTGCATAGAATTCCCGCAATCTTAGAACCTCTTACGGGCCAACCTGCGACACCTGACACCTGAAAATGTTTTATATGCTGTGGCTTGTGATTTCTAATATGCGAATTGTGAGCTTGAATAAACTTCAGACAAATACCGGGATTTCATGGGATAACAGGTAAAACAAGATTGTATCACATTATTATTTTCTTTCTCGAATAATATTAGACAGCTTAACTTTTCCAGGAAAGTTTCGAGCTAAATCTTGGTCCTTTACAGCTTTTATCAAATCCTTTTCTCTGGGAGTAGCTTCCTTATCTCTCAAAAACGATTCTAATGCTGTTTTTGCAGCTTTTCCTCTCTTTGTAGTACCTGGTGTCATTTTAATGCGGAACTTGTAGTTCTGAAGAGTCGCATATGGAGCCACAACTGGAACAGCATATAGTAATTCGTCGTTTTCTAATGGAGACCCTGAAAATATCAAATTAGGAAGTTATTGTAATTGTCTTCAATTGCATAAATAGTATATTGCCTTGCAAGCTATGCAAATACCTGTTAATGTCTTAAGCAGATCTAACTCTGTTTCAGGTGTCTCTTCAACTTCTACTTCTTCCTCTTGATTGCTTTCTTCTTTTATTTTCGAATCCTCCGTAGCATCCAACTCTTCAGCCGGCTTATCAGCAGAAGATGCTTCGTCTGCTTGAAGGTCTGGTACTTGGCGCATATCATCTTCTCCATCCGAAACATCTGATTTAGTAGTATCAGCGGAAACGGCTATCTGACCGGTCTGCAATAAAGAAGTTTAATGATGCAGACTGTAGACACTATGTGCTGAAGCAAACGTGTTTTAATCTTTTTTTACCCGAAGCAGTTGCATTTTCATTTGCCGTTCCTCATCGTCTTGAAATTTGTATTTTTCTTTCAACTTTTTCTGTCGCCCATGTTGTCCTCTCTTTTTTGGCTTTGACAAATCTTCAGAGGGTTCAGCTGGAGCTGGTGTTGGTATTTTCTTCTTTATATTCTCGGCCTTTACGTTTTTGGCTTGTGCTTTTTCATTCTTATTTGCCTTCTTTTGCTTGTTTTTTATCTTTTGAACACTTGAGTTGATAGAAGGGAGGCCAGAAGTGACATAAAACTCACTTTCTTCGTCACCCTGCTCAACTGCATTGTCATGTTCACTCATTGAGGATTTCAGACGATTACGGACTCTGTCACCGTCTAATTTTACATCTACGTGAGTATCAGGAAATTCTTCGTCCAATAAATCTTCTTCCTAGCAAGTCACAAGAATAAATTGCATACGCACTACAAAAATAATTAACCTCTATCATTTTTTTATCAAACTTACTACTTCCTCAGATTGCACACGCTGATCATCTGCTGGTTCTGGTTCATTAACGGCTCTTCGACTTCTTTCATTTTTATGACCATCCATGCATTCTTCTGTCAGTCGGAAGAGAAATCCAAATCCGAGTATCAGCTGACACGGTGGCAAGTAGTTTTTCTTCCCCCGAATCATAAAAGATCCTGTGGGTAAATACTCTCCGGTTGGTGCCGACTTTGATACTTGGTCTCCCCACACCCACCAAGAACTTGTTACAACTTTACTATCCCATGAGCCACTGTTTTTATGGAACCAGAAAATATCATGATTATAGAATTTATTATTTTATTTTATGCAAAAGAATTCGTACCTCGACGAGATCGCAAATACTCCAGTTTCATTCAAAGTTTTAGGAAGTACGTCTTCGGTGGGGTTGTCATTTTTTATTACCAATGTTGGAGCACCGTGGGCATCTGAAATGAAACAGTAAATCTAAAAATGTACACAGATGTCGATTGATGTTTTTTTCAACGACTCACCTGCGTGCATGTAGACATCCCTTGGTCGAAGATATTTTTTAACAAGTAATTCATTTTGTTGTGCATCTCGTCCACCAATTACTAAATAATTTTCTGAAGTAATGAACCACTTGAATTTCTCGAACCACAGGACTTTACGGGCTTTTTTGATGGAGTGGATTGTTGCAGCTTCTTTGAGTGTAGCCATAGTCTTCTTTTCCGTTGACTTCAGGGCTTTTCCTTGCGACTCTAGAGTCCTTTCTTCCTTTCGGGCAGAAGCTTTCTTCAGGTCAAAAAACTTGGTGGCATTAGCGAATGCAGACAAATTCAAATCAACGTCAATGTTCATACTGGATTCGATTTCATCATAAGGGTCCCTTTAAAGAAAAATACATGAGGATTAATAAATAATAAATCTTAATCTGGTACTGCCGATTTTAGTGGTTCTTTGCTGCTTACTTCAGACATAAAGTTATCTTATTCTGCTTTAAATTTATCTTGGATATCATGGAAGCCAAAGGATCTCCGACAGATCGTGCTTCCTTCAGTTGATCTTCAATTGTATCCCACGGAATTTGATTCGCAACCAACTTTCGTATAGTAGAAATGGCCATGTCGACAGAGGTTTGATTGACAGTAATAAGTTCAGCTTTGCGCTTATCTGCTTCTTGTCCATTTTGCAATTCTTGAAGCCTCTTCTGCTGATCTAACTTGACTCTCTCTAATTTTTTGATAGCGTCTCTCTCCTTCACAAATGAATACCAAATTGCATAAACGAAGTGTAAGAAATTAATACTTTTGGAACACTCATCCAAATACATACCTGTTGAAGCTGTCGCATATCCAGTTTCTGTGACTCAATCTTGGAAAAAAAATCATCGACTGCTTCATCAAAACTCTCAAATTCGAAAATTTTTTCTGTTTCGAAGCTTTTTAGAAGTACGCTAGGATGAAATTGATCATAAAATATTGCTTCATCCCCCTTGTCTGTCTTGATAGTATCAGTCTCAGGCTGTTTGGCCGTGTTGCTGTGCTTCGTAACGGTAATAAACCCTCTATTGTCTGAAATGTTTTCAAGTAATTCCCGTCCATCTTCAAAAGCTTTGTAAAGTTTATCAACCGTAGCCCTGCAATTGTTTTAGGGATTCTATTGGCCGAGTTATTTCTCAAGAATAAATGGAATGGAAAATAAGGTAATCTTACTGGAAGTGAGCATCCGTATCTATCAATCCAGGAATTTTGGTCTGCGGGGTCAAGTCAACTGATTTCAGCACATGTGAGAACAAAGCTGGACCAAATTCCAGTTTAGAAAGAAATACTTCTCGCAGTGTTCCAGAAGACACACTCTTCAGTATACTTTCGATCTGGGTTCTATTCAAGGAAAAATCCTGCTTGGCTTTCTCCACAGCATATTTCTCATAAGCCGCTAGCCTAAAACATATATTTTTTTACTAATTGTAAAATGATTTTAAGCCAAGATTCCGTAAATTTTTAAAATTACCTTTCTTCTCCTTGAATACGCGGTCGCAATAAACTAAGGATTGTGTAGTTATTATCAGTCAATAATATGTTTCCCTTATCATACAATTCCAGAAGAATATGGTGAGCCACAGCATCAGCTCCAAATTGGAAATCGACGATTCGATCCGCTCCCACTAGTTCTATTTTCTCCAACCTTTTGTTGTTCAGATGTTTTCGCAGTTTCATCGAAAACCCTGACGGAGCTGCAAGTTCCAAATTAATTCCATAAATCTGTACTTCCCATTTATCGATCCGCGATTTCGAAACTGATTGTTTACCAGGATTCTTAGGCCATTCGAATGAAGTAGTGTGAAATCGCGTTCCGGACTCCAACAACAGCACCTTTTTAACTCCTCCCGATTTTACCAACCGGATCAAATAGGTCTTTTTATCCACATCGTAAATCTGGTCGACACGTAAGCCTACCAATCTACAAACATAAATACAAACGTGAATAAAAATAACAGTTTTGTGTACAAATGTAATGTTTATCGAATAGAAAATCTTACTTCTGTCGGAGATCATGAATAAGGTAGGCAATGTCCAAAGTGGTCAAACGATTCTTCATTTTTTCGAAACTTTCAGAGAAAACGGGTGGACACGTCTGAATGAAAAACTGAACTGCAGCCTCTTCAGCTTTTAGCTGCAATCTCGTCACGTCACAACAACAAGCAACAGCAGTTTCAACGAATTTGACTTTGGCATTGAAAACTCGGCATATTTGAATCTACCGCGTTAGAATTAGAAAGGAAATTCAAGGAGGGTTTTTTATGACACTCAATTGTGTATTTACATTAGTTGATTCGGAATATTTTTGTTTACAATCGTTGTGCAATATTTTCTGCTTCATCCGTCAACATCAGAACAGAAACGTCAACACGCGGTCACGAATGGGTTGAGCGTCACGCGAGTTCGCGAGAGTGTTGTTCGTGTGTGAATGGTTCGTACGAGAGTGAATCTTGTGCTGGAGGAGAGGATCGGAGCTAAAACGCACTTTTGTGGTTATCGAAGGTGTGGTTATTGTGTTGGCAGACTACATGGAAGAAGTGGAAAGGCCAGATTCTGACATGGAATGGGTGAGGGTTGAGGAGGACGGTGAGGTGGGTCGGGAGAATGGGGACGACGACGACGTGGTCACAGTGGTGAGGAGATCTTTCGAAGAGTTGGAGGAAGGCCTGACGAATGCAGAGGATTTTTATACGACTACGCTTGAGGATCAAGTATAGTACAAATTGAGATTAATGAGTGAGTGTGAATGTGGGGGTTGTATTTACAATATTTGTATATTGATTTTGTGTAGGAAGAAGTGGAGATGTGCGTTCTGGGGGTTTACAAGGCAAGGGGGATGATGGCAGAATGGAGGCCGGAAGACCCTAAGTTGCTGCGGGACAGACATAGCTTGTTTCTTCGAAGAGGCTTGAAGTACCTGTCAAATTCCTATGAGGTAAGAGGAAGTCGAAAGTTGTAGAAGTTTATGTAGATGATCCAGTAATTACAAGCTGAATGTTATTTAGTCGTTAGATGCCAGCCGTCCATGGCTTTGCTACTGGATCCTTCATTCGATGAGTTTACTTGGAATCAAACCGTCTAAGGAGGAATCAATTCACATCAGTAGATTTCTGGATAAGTGTCAAGATAAGGAAATAGGAGGTTTCGGTGGCGGACCGGGCCAATTGTCGCATTTAGCAGGTATGCATAGTTATTTTTGTATTGATCAAAAATTACACTTGGTATTATAAGAGTGATTTGATTTTGTAGCCACTTACGCAGCCATGAATGCGTTAATTTGTCTTGGAATTCCTGAGGCTCTCGCAGTCGTAAATAGGTACTCCCGGACTATTTTATTGAATTCTGTAGCACAGTTGACAGTTGGCGATACTTATCTTTATTTTGTTTTAGAAATAAGCTAACCACATTTTTGAAAAGTATGAAGCTAAGCGATGGATCATTTCGTATGCACCGAGGAGGAGAAATAGATGTAAGAGCTGTTTATTGTGCTGTCGTTGTAGCCAAACTTACGAACGTTTATTCGGAAGATTTATTTTCGGGGACAGCTGAATGGGTAGCAAAGTAAGAATATTCATTGATAAGAAAGTGATTCTGAACAGTTTGAAATGGATTTAACTAAAGCTGGGATTAACATTTTCTATTAAAGATGTCAGACATACGAGGGTGGCTTTGGAGGATTTATCGGAGCTGAAGCGCACGGTGGATACACTTTCTGTGCTGTGGCTGCTCTTGTTCTTTTAAAATCCACTAAAATCATGGACCAAGGTTCTCTTCTTAAGTGGCTGGCGGCCCGGCAACTCAGGCTTGAAGGGGGTTTTCAGGTTATTGTAACTTCTAATTCAGTATGAAGAGTTAGGACTGACCTAATCCTGTAATTTACTTTCTAGGGACGAACTAATAAGTTAGTTGACGGCTGCTACTCCTATTGGCAAGGTGCATCATTTTGCCTGCTTGGTCCGGATGGAGTTGGATTTGGAGTTAACAACGATATTGAAGACGCCCATTGGCTCTTTAACCAAACTGCTTTGCAGGAATACATTCTTATGTGCTGTCAGAACCCCGGAGGAGGTCTGATAGATAAGCCTGGGAAGTAAGTATTTTTATGCAACTTAATAGTTTAGCTAAAGTATTTACTGGAAACGAAGATTTTTAATTCACTAAATATGAATTAATAATTACTATAGAGTTCGAGACTACTACCATACTTGCTACACGCTGAGTGGTTTGTCTATAGCCCAACATTCACCTGACGGATCTAAAATAGTGTTGGGTGACCGGCGTAATGCACTGAAAGAACTGCATGTGAGTCTAATGTCATCTTTGAAGACTTGTAACAATTAAATGAATTGTTCCATTACTAATTAGTTCTTTTCATTTGCAGCCTGTATACAATCTGACAATAGATTGCGTAGAAAATGCACTCGAATATTTCGTAGAACCACCCAACGCTGTAGTTGTAGCGGAAATTGCTGACAATGAAGACCAAGCAGTTTTAAGTAATGAACCAGCAGCACAGCACGCATAATTGGACTGCTGAGAACCTTCGATGATTTAAATATCAGTGATAGTGACCCCAACGAAATATTATGAAAAATTCTCAATTCGCAGAGCTTTTTGCAAGCTGTGACACGCTCCGGACAGTTTCTTAATGTGCCCTGGATTATTCTTATGTAGTGTAATTCCACGTACCGAAAAACTAATTTATTCAGGCTTCTTGTCAATTGAAACGAAATTTTCAATTAGCCTTAATTTGACTTTTAGATAAGGAATGGAGCGTTGAAAGTTTCAAGCCACCTGATTGATCTTTCTTCATAATTATCATACAAATGTCTATATGCATTATGATAATTGTGTAAAGCTCTCATTCCTATTTATTCAGGGTGTCATTTATTATTATTTCTGGTCGTTTGTACTGATTATTTATTGGGACACTGCACATGCAGTGATTAGTTCTTAAATATCTGTGAATTGATTCTTCAGATACCTAGTTGTAACTAAACTAAGACTTACTTTGTGATTATTTAATTCGATCTAAGTGAGGAGAATTTCTAGTTGTTCATTTACTGATACAATTTAGTTCACAAGACTTAATTCTCTGCCATTCAGCATTTGAGCCATAATGATGTACTTATTATTTTGTAAAGCGATACACGGATTGTTTCAACATGCGTCTGGCCTCCAACTTTCCACTGTACATAAATAATAATTTACTGACACGAATAAAAGTCCCACGTAGTAAAGCATACAACAGCCCCACATTATTAACTGTGATGATTCTCTGGGCTAAAAATCCTTAATTGACAGAACTGGAGATTGGGAATGAGTGCAAATAGTAAATTGGTGTGAATTGGCGACGGATGAGTTGCTGGAAGAGGAGCATCGAGTGAGAGTGGAAGCGAAGGGTGTGGAGAGTCGAAGAGAGCGCTTCTCTCCCTCACACGAGTAGCATGGGAGGATAGGCGGAAGTCCAAAATAAATTAACATTGCTCTCCCCACTCACTCAACTGACACACACTCACGCACCACAAACACAATTTCTAAATTTTTGTTTTTCTTTTGTACACATTCGTCACTTTCCCATCCGTCACCACTTCCGAACACTTCCAATCCAATCTTCTCACCGCGCAAGTGTCCAACAAGTGAAAACTCAAACAGTGCAATAACAGACGGGAATTGGAACTTATTGGGACTTCGCCCACGCGGATTGTGTGGAGGACTTACGAAGGGTGTGCAGCGGAGAGGAATGCTGGAGACGGTGAATCGATAGAAGAGATCTTTAAGGGAGGAAGGAGGACGGGATGGTGGACGTCCCGGACAGAGTGGCTCCGAATCCCCGGAGGGGGATGGTGAGGGAAGGTTCGGGACTCTCGGGGTCCTCCAGTGTCGCTGCTCCGGCTTCTGTCAAGGACCTTAAGGCCAGTCTTGCGGAAATCGAGCCACTGGACGGACATCTGAGTCCAAAGGAGGTGGACGAAATTATGCAGACGACGGCGAAGATGGTGGGCGAGGCGAATGTTGAATGGACTAAGAGACTGAATATTGTAAGAGATGAATAGATACAGTAATACGAAGTTGTAGATTTAGTTGAGATTTCTGAGATTGAAGTGTTTGGGATTGGTTTGTTTAGTTGAAGACGTTCCGGAGCCTTGTGGCAAACCCTGCTTACCACACGCAACTCGTGGCGTACCTGCGGCATTTGATGCCTCCATTGATGAACGCTGTAAAAGATCTGCGGTCGCAGTTAGGACGGGAAGCTTGTATTACCGTTGCTCTGATGGCGCAGCAGTTGGGATTGAAAGCTGATAATTTCATTGAGCCGATGTTACCTGCGTTGTTTTCTTTGCTGGTGGCGAACGCTAAAGTGGTGTCGATCACGGGGGCGGCGACAATGCTAATGGTGTACGAGGCGATTCCTTCGTATAGACTTCTTCCACCCCTCCAAACTCAGATGCAGTCTAAGTCGAAAGAAGTTAGAAGGGCGGTGTGTTCGTGCATTAATACTGTGTTAAATAATTGGCCTCCATCGACAATTCAGAAGCATGCTAATGTGGTCCATGACGTGATTAAAAAGGTAATTATTTTAACACCCACTCTTACAAGTGTGGATTGGCTGGTACTAAGTTTCTCTTGTTTTTGCTATCGCTGCAGGGTCTGACTGATGCGGATGCAGAGGCACGAAATATTTCCAGGGAATGCTTTCCCATATTCCAGCGCCTCTTTCCTGGGCTTGCAACCTCAATCCTTGACGGGTTGGAAGTCAATCAAAAAAGACAATTGATGTCCAATATTAGTCAGCAGTCTGCCTTACAGTCTCGTGCTAATTCAGCAGCTCCAATGTCCTCGCTTCCTAGGACTAATGGATCTGGGGCTGGTTACCAAGCTTCGTCATTAACTAGACAAGGTACTTTGCCTAAATAGACTTTAAAGAGCTTGTTTTAGTGCTCTTCGATAGTAGTGTGAACTCTCTAGAGCTTTAATATGTTTCTGAATTACTAAATTTTAATAAATCCTTTTTTGCATTACGATATTAGCTTAATGGTTTATTGAACTATCTGCAGGATCATTAAAGAAAACGGGAATTCCAGTGTTGTCTATGAGAGCGTCGCCAGTTAGAACTGTAACATCCGGTAGATCGACTTCTGCAATCGATTTACAGTCGGTTAATCGAGCTAAACAGCATCATTACAGCACTCTGAGGTACGTTATAAAGCTCTGGAACTCCGAGTGAGTTCCTCCAAACGGAATCCTAGTAATAGATTTTTTGTCATTGTTGACCAGAACTCCTTTACGAGCTATGGGTCGCACTAACTCTTCCATTGCCGGATCTCCTCTGACACCAATTACACAGAACTACCAAAGTGCCTCTTCGGGGATTCCGAAAACTCCTAGCATTGCTTCATACTCCTCAGGAGCAGCTGGAGGTACAGGAACGAATGACAGATCCCGGAACAGAAGTAGGATATCTCGACTTTCACATTCTCAACGTTAGTTTCGGGGCTGGGTTGACGCTTTATATCTTGGATTTCTAACATGAAATGTATGCTTGCTTAAGTATTTTC
>JAQGAB010000609.1:0-24227 GCA_034696565.1 Isotomurus graminis | reverse complement strand
ATTGTTATTCATTAACACTCGTCCTTTCATTCACATTTATCACAGCTTCTCATTCTAGTCAACACGTACACATGATGATAAAGTGCTTCTCAGAAATATATGGATAAAAAGTTCCATTAGTTTCTCTGGATTATTCAATTGTGCTGAATATATTCACTGACTGATAGTTTCTTAGAAATATCCTTAATGTAATGATAGTTTCTTATTGTTTAACAAAGACACTCCAAACCAGATATGCGTTCAAAAAGAGAATTATTGTGTGAGTTTTCAATGCACAACAGCAATAGTTTAATCTTTATTAATTAGAGTAAAAATGTTTTTGGTTTGTAAAAGTAATTAAAATTTAGTGTACTTCTTACGGAAGTTAAAGGCACAAAAAAGTTCGTCCTTTATTACTGCTTTGATTCTTTTTTAAGGTGCCACATCTGAACTAATTCGGATGACGTTTTTCAGCTCGCAATTGCCAGTGTAAAATATTTGTCAGGTGGGTCGTAACACATTGCAGCTCGCAAAAGGTGTGTAATCAATTGTAAACGAAATCTTAATGTGTACTCTTCTCTCAGGTTTTCTTTACTTGCACTTACACGCATAGATGCAAGAAATAACAGTGCAAATGCCAAATATATCACCGCATTAAAATTTGATTCTTGTATTTAGCAGGCCCTAGCAACAAACAAACTATTGACTTAAGTAGAAAACAAATTTAAATATGGAATTGATTTGCATACTTAAAAGTTCCTGAATTATTTTTGACTTCCTGATAAACGAATCTTTGTAATATAACCGTTCATTAACTCGAAATAAAACAACTGGTATATCAAAGCATTTGTAAGGGTGTTTGGTATTCATGTAAAGCAAGCAACAACGCATATTTCGAATTTTTAAAACACTGATCAACATTGATTGTAATTTAAATTCGCAAATGTCGTGTAAAAATATGTATAGTGGAGTTGCTGGTTGATTAGATACAAAGCCTCCAAACTGCTGAACAATCTATTTAGCTTATTTTGAGTACAAACACAGTCCAAATAACAAACACATTATTGCTGAATATTCTAAATCAACACAAGCTTTGCTTCCCAGTGTACATGTACACAAGATAACAGATTTCTCTTCACAAAGATTCCGAAATAACTTGACATTGCTAACAGTTTACTCTATGCCATGGCGAAAGACACTGCATTTAAAATATCATTCGTTGTTTGATTGTTTTAAAGTGTAGGGTCATAAGTTAATTAAGCAATATGCAATACGCTTCAATATAATTCTATTGTTATATTCAATACACATATCATTTGGTTTTAGCCCAGCCAATTTTATCATTAGGTGCACCTACCTTATTAAAAATTATCTAAACTAATTACATCCTTCTGCAGAGTAAGAATAGCTCTAAACGTTCCTTGGGTAATACCTTTAACAAATTTAAGAACTGTCAGCCGTTTGATACAGAAATAAGTTCCTGAGCGCATTGCCAAAGGCTGACACGATGTTCTAAACTTACTCATAATTAACTTATCCTTCTTTGACCAGTTCCAGAAGTTCCAAGTGTACAAGAGTCTTAAAGAACTTCTGTGCAAATAACCAGATCCTTCGAGTACAATCAACCACAGGAAAAGAATCGCTCCTGTCCACAACATTAAAATACCTTTAGCAGTTTCTTCCACTTCATTCCATCTTGCTATTAGAATGTAATTGCAAAACAACGTCACCTCTCCTACAATCGTGTGCAGAGAAATAATCATGGGACCAGAAAAGGTATTTACATTTCTGTGCAACACTTGCAACTTTCTGAATTCCAGTAAAAGAGAAGCCCTGAGTCGAAGCGAATTATTTGTGCAATAACTTTTACGTCCGCAAGCAAACTCGACTTGGACAAGAGGAATTAGAAACAGAAAGTATCCTAGAGCCATGTAAGATAGAAAGGTTATGTTGTGCCAAACGGAGACTAGAAAGTATCCCCATATGAGTGCGTACATTAAATATGTCACACGGTTCAAGTAGGCTTCATTAAAGTATGAAAAAGGATAAATCTTGTCTCCTGGGAACAACAGGTAGTGCGTTAGAACTAGAGAAGTTCCTAAAGCAGCAATGAAAGCAAGAACGATGCCGAAATATCCTAGAAACCGATGTGGATAGTCTCCTTCTGGTTTGAATTTTGGTTTCCATTTGCCTTTGGGAAGAAATAAGACTTAGTTGACATGTGAAATGAAAGATTAAGGAAAGTTGAAAGTGTACTTGCCATTAAACTTTGTAGGGTAGTTTATGACGGCATTTAAAGTAGCTGTTGAATGCACCGGGTCTAGCCAGAAGGCAAAGTAGGGCATGAAACTAAAATGAGTGACAAATGATAAAGCAATTCCGTATGTGAGGGACTTTAAGTTGTCCGTGTCATTTGTAAGCAACACTGGAGAGATTCGGTAGTCTTGTAGGATAATTGTTATGATTATTAAAACAAAGAATCTGTGAAATCGCCTGAGGGAAGGTTTTGTAAGTTTAAAGAATTCGCCACGGGTTTTTCCCAATTCAAAAGGAACAGCGCTAAATATGAAGCTAACGTATGTGTGGTATTTTAGACAGGAAAGGAACAGATCTGTGAATTCTTCCACATTTTTACGTTTCCAAGTAATCTTGGACATGTTGCGTTGCTACTGACAATACAACACGCAATGCAGCTAAATGTGATATGAAATTGGAGCCTAAGGTCAAATAGTAAATGTCAGATAGTTTGTGTAATTCGTGACTAAATATATTCTGAGGCAATTGTCCTTAACCTTGGTTTCTTCTTGGAATAAACTGGTAGTTCTAGAGTTGTCTTTATTATTGCTGATTTCGCAATTTGGTGTATGGTTTTTATACGAATAGAGTTGTTTGGTTTTAACCAGGAAGACAGGCTTGCATTAGCATGTTTATAATGATTGGGTTTGAAAGGAAATTGTCGCAAATTGTATAGAATCAAACGGTTATGAGAGTAGATTAGTCGCGTCTGTTTAACAGGACACTTAATAGCAGTTAAAAGAGTGTTCATTGTTCGCACAGCTTTTGTAAAAATCATTTTGAATTTCTAACTTATGTTGCGACCATTTGCAATTTTTCATATAGGAAAAATTTAATGATTAAATGTATAAGGATTGGAGTAGTTTAAATGAAATAAGTGGCAACTGGGGAATCTGTAGCACACCTAATGGTTATTTATATTACTTGCACACAGCCGCCATTTGTTTCCACTCATCATCAGTCGTAAAGTACATTTATTCTTATATCGATTAAGTTGTTTGCGGAAATAAGGAGCATAAAATTGAACCTAATTCCTATTAAAACAAAAGCAATGTAGTCACAAATAAAGGTGAACACAAAATGTTGAGCAACTTGCACTTAATATTAACCTTGACATTAAGAAATTGAAGGAAGGAAAACGAGTATTATATGCAATCGATATCCTCAACCTTCTTTTAAAAACTTTAGAAGCGTCCAAGTCTGAAATAACTACAATAGTGGCCTCAGTAAAGTATCCTGTCAATTGCTTTCACTGTCCAAATTACTCAAAACAAGTCTAAAATGATATATTCCCCTTCCAGCAGATTTTAAAGAAAATATAACGTCTGGGCGAATCTGAAATTGAGCAATTAACAAATGAAAATTATGACTGTTAACAAAACCAATGAAAGAGGAGTTACGATTGATTAATTGTATAATAATTATAGTGAATATCGTAATGAAAGATTTAATCAATGTTCAGAGCCATATCATGTCTCCAGTTCAGAAAGGATGATATATATTTCACTGTGAATGATTAACTAATTATTTGGAACCAATTCAGAGTACAAAGCACGAAAACAGTGTTAGCGAGAAATATTGTCACAAAATACATTTCCTTATTCTTCAGCAGATTTAAATTGTTGACAAATCCACTGTTAACTCAAGAGTGGCTAATATATTTTATTAATTACACACTGCAGCAATTAGAAAAGCGTTGATTTACCCTTAATTCATTGTTAAAAGAAATAAGTAAAGTTTTGAAACGAGGTGTGGTTAGTTTTTTACTGCTTACACTGGGAGTTCTCAAACAAAATTGTGTGTAGGTGATTGCACAATAAATTCCAAATTGTCTGTAGTGTTGATCAAGAATTGAGACTTGACTTGGATTGAATTTGAAAAGACTTATAATACAATGGTTGTTGTTTTGTCACTCAATTTCACGATTACGTAGAGCAACCTTCAACTTGAACTATTGCCGTTAATTTCTAATACATTAAGCGTCACTTGCGTTATAGAAGGATGTTTATTGTTCGTTTAATAATCAGTTCATCAGTAGAATTAATTTTGTTGAATGGTAAGTATTCGTCTACATAGTGAGTTGTACGAACGAGTAATCGTATGATCTGTTTTAGAGTACTTTGTTGCTTAATCATCTTCCATTAAATGTCAAACATGATGCTCAAACATCTGTGTTTGCACAAAAAACTATGTAATGATCAGTAAGGCCACAGCTAATTAGCATACTATCCATTTTCATGCTTACGTCTTAATCGAAGTATAATAAGACAATGGAAACTCTGAATAAGATTCTAACCAATTTGTGAACTTCAGTCCAACTGTTAAATCATTGGCATTGAGGTGTCAACTTCGGATGACTGGTGGTGTCAAGTTGGTTCATATATAAAAGGAGCAAGTGTAACCAACTGAATATTCACTTTAATCCCGTTGACTATTCACATTCAAAGTTTGAATCCAGGAGAACACATTTTCTGTCGAAATGAAGCTGACCCTTGTAATCTTGCTGGGCTTGTTGTTTGTAGCCACGTTGTGTGCCGCTGCACCGCAATTTGGTATAGCAATTGATGGATCGAAAATAATTGGTAAGTGTCCATAAGGACGTATAATATTAAAGTCTTTGTTTAAATAATGTACATACTTTACATACTTGTAGTGCCGGCCAGCAAGGATGTTCCCCCTTTGTATACGCTTATGTTTGGTTTTGGAGATAATTAAGAACCATCCTGAGGGTTTTTGGATGTCCGGAATTTCAACAAGATTTGATAACTTGAGTTAGAATAGTTGTAAAAGTCAATTTGGTTATGCAGAAAAAAAGAATCTGGGTTTACTAATTGTTTTTAAAATTAGCTTTGAAGTCTAAATAAATTGGAATATGCAAATTATTGAATATTTAAATTATTTTGAAGGGGTTGTGGTTATTTAAAAAAGTATTTATGCGCCTACGGATTTCTTTTATGGGAGATAAGGAAGGTTAAGGGAGATAAAGGAGTGGAAGGTGAAACTCATTTTTGGCAGTGGAAGCTCCGCCCAAATTAGGATATGTCAGCTTAACTTCATTCATCTTTGTGCAGTAATTTTGAAAATTAATGCAAACTGCTCAGCTCTTTCTAGTGGTCATAGTTTTAAAGAGTTTAACACTTTGCTTGGTTTTGTACTCACACCAGTTCCCTATTGCCCCTGTGCGTGTGAAAATGCATCCGTCTTTCATGTAAGTTTCTCGGGAAAATTTTAACCTTCATTCTTTGCCGCTCTTCGGAATTTCAAGTTCATCTGAACAGCCCTGTTGCAAAAATCACGTGAACCCATTGCTGCAGTCCTGTCAACCACCACACGAACGTTTGAACTAAACCATTTACTAAGGAAATAACATGGAAGTTATAATACTCGAAAGGATCATTTGCATGAAGAGGAGCCACGTAAATTAATTTGCATTAATACCAAAATGCTGGGGAATCTTAATAAGTTTCAGGGAACCCAACTTGAATTTTAAAATGTGTTTGTGTATTTGAAGTCTACACACAAGTGGGAGATGTTTTTAAGTGGACTTATGGACCCCGGCGACACATCACAACACTACGAAATACAGAACACCGGACACTTGTGACACCTCTCCCTCACTTAACATTACGTAATATGGATGGGATGAAGCAGGAGGTCCACCTCCACCCGAAATCCTCGGTTCTTTCCCTCGTCCCATCACACGCCTTGCCCCTCAAATAACTATAGTAACGTTTGTTCTGTCACTCGATTGCAACTTTATTTAAATCAACCTCCAACTTGAACAATTGTCGCTAATGTTTAACTTAGTAAGCTTCACTTGCGTCATAGCAGCGTATTTATTGTTAGTTTAATAATCAGTTCATCAGTAGAATTAATATTGTTGAATTGAAAGTATTCGTCTCTGTCATGCGAATTACGAAAGAGCATGATCTGTTATAGAGTAGGTTATTGCTTAATCATCTTCCATTAAATGTCATAATTCTTAATCTCATGTGTTTCCACAAAACAAAATGATCAGTGTGTAAGACCATAGCTAATTAGCATACAATTTATTTTCATACTCACGTCTTAATCAAGGTATAACAAGACAATTGAAACTCTGAATAAGATTCTAACCAATTTGTGAACTTCAGTCCAACTGTTAAATCATTGGCATTGAGCTGTCAATTTCGGATGACTGGGGGTGTCAAGTTGGTTCATATATAAAAGGAGCAATTGTAACCAACTGAATCTTCACTTTAATTCTGTTGCCTATTCACATTCAAAGTTTGAACCAGGAGAATACATTTTCTGTCGAAATGAAGCTGACCCTTGTAATCTTGCTGGGCTTGCTGTTTGTAGCCACGTTGTGTGCCGCTGCACCGCCACTTCTTAATGTAGGAGTTGGTGGATTGAAAGCATCTGGTAAGTGTTCATAATGACGTAAAAGTTTATAATATTAAAGTATTTTAATTAATGTTAATACTTTACACACTAGCAGGTGCAGGAGTTGATGGATTGGAAGCATCTGGTAAGTGTTCATGATGAAGTAAAAGTTTATAATATTAAAGTATTTGTTTAAATAATATAAATACTTTACACAGTAGAAGATACAGCCGGTGAGGATAAACCCCCTTTGTTTACGCTTAGGTTTGGTTTTGGAGATAATTTAGTACCATCCTGAGGGTTTTTGGATGTCCTGAATTTAAACAAGATTTGATCATTTCAGTTAGAATAGTTGTAAAACACGATTTGGTTATGCAGAAAAATGAATCTGTGTTTACTAATTGTTTCTAAAATTAGCTTTGAAGTCTAAATAAATTGGAATGTGCAAATTATTGAATATTTAAATTATTTAGAAGGGTTTGTGGTTTTATTTCAAAAGAGGTCCTAGGGATTTCTTTTATGAGAGATTAAGAAAGTTAGGAGATACAAAGGAGTTGAAGATGAGACTTTTTATTGGCAATGAGAGCTGAGCCTTCTCGCCACGATTGTGACATGTCAGCTTTTATTCACCTTTTTGTAGTTTTGGAAATCCATGGAAACTTCTCAGCTTTTTCTTGTGGTCCTTAGTTTCATATAGTTCAACACTTTCCTTTATTTTGTTACAAACAGGAATTGCCTATTTGCTCCTCTGCTTGCGAAAATACATCCGTCTTTCATGTGAGTTCCTATGGCAAATTTTAACCTCCACGTAATTTAACATTCGTCGCTTTTGTGGAATTTCTAGTTCCTCTGAACAGACTTGCCGCAAAAATCTCGTGAACCCATACCTGTAATCGATTCCGTTAACCGGCACACAACTTTTGAACTAAACTACTAATAAGTAAAAGTTTTAAAAAAGAGGTTTAGTTGTTTTTACTTCTTAACTGGAAGATTTTCATGTACAATGAACAATAAACTCCGAATTGCCTGTACTGTTTATCAGTTATTGAGATATATCTTGGATTGACTTTTGAAATAAATGTAACATAATGGATTTTGTTTTGTCACTCAATTTCAATATTATTCCATAAAGTAACCTTCAACTTGAACCACTGCCGAAAGCCTAATGTTCAACACATTAAGCGTCACTTGCGTTATAGCAGCATGTATATTGTTAATTTAATAATCAGTTCATCCGTAGAATTGATTTCGTTAAATTATAAGTATTCGTCTACATAGTATACAGTACGAAAGAGAAATCGTATGATCTGTTTTAGAGTACTGTGTTGCTTAATCTTCGTCCATTAAATGTCAAATATGATGCTCAATCACCTGTCACCTGAAAAACTATTTAATGATCAGTGTGTATGGCTACAGCTATTTAGCATACTATCCATTGTCATGCTCACGTCCTAATCAAAGTGTTATGAGACAATTGAATCTTTCAATAAGCTTTAAACCTATTTATGAACGTCTGTGCTGTTAAATCATTGTCATTGAACTGTCAATTATCGGGTGACTGGTGGGGTGAATTTGGTTTGTATATAAAATGAGCAAGTGTACCCAACTTATTCTTCATTCTACTCCGGTTGTTCATTCAAGTTCACACTTACAGTCTGAATCCAGGAGAACACATTTTCTGTCGAAATGAAGCTGACCCTTCTAATCTTGCTGGGCTTGTTGTTTGTAGCCACATTGTGTGCTGCTGCACCGCCGTTATTTGATGCAACAATTGGACTGAACTTAACTGGTAAGTGTCCCTGAGGACGTGAAAGTTTATAATAATAAAGTGTTCGTTTCAATAATGTAAATATTTACACACTTGCAGATCACCCCAGCAAGATATTACCCGACTGGCTTTTGAACTACGAGTATGCGATTCGTTTAAGTTAAAACTTGGATGAATAACAACTACTCTGGTTTTTGGATGTCTGGAATTTCAACAAGATTTTATAACTTGAGTTATAATAGTTGTAAAAGACAATTTGGTTATGCAGAAAAAACTAATCTGGGTTTACTAATTGTTTATAAAATTAGCTTTCAAGTCTAAATAAATTGGAATGTGTAAATTATTGAATATTTAAATTATTTGGAAGGGTTTGTGGTTTTATTTAAAAAGAGGTCATACGGATTTCTTTTATAAGAGATTAAGAAAGTTAGGAGATACAAAGGAGTAAACATTTAATTGGCACTGAAAGCTGAGCCTTCTCGCTAAGAATTGTGACATGTAAGCTTTTGTTTACCTTCTTGTAGTATTTTTAGAAATCAATGGAAACTTCTCAACTTTTTCTTGTAGTTGTAATTTTCATTAACGTTTTTCCCTTTGCTTAATTTTCTACAAACACCAGTTCCCCATTGCTCATTTGCCATCGAAAATGCATCCGTCTTTCAGTTTCTGGGGCAAATTCAATTATTTTAAACTATTCAATAACGTTTCTGGATATTGATGGAAACCGTTCAGCGTTGTCCTTTTTTTTGGGAATAAATCAGCTCCAAACCCACCTTATAAATTAAATTGATCCTTGTAAACTTTATTATTGGTCTTTCCCTCCCACCGAAAGAGCAGCCCTGAGCACCTTGAAGGGTATATTTTTCATTGCGTGAAATTCAAGGGGAATTCGTAACCTTTACGTGATTCCTCATCACTGTAGAAACTCTCATGTTCCTCCCAAGTCATTTTGGAACTATGAATGATTTTATTGTAAGCAGAAGACACTCCTGTGTAAATTCAAATGTACTTCGTATGCGAAACAAGAATCATCCCAGACACCCACCCCATCAAATCTCGTCAAGAAATCTTCTCATGCCTCCTTCCGTCACCACTTGTCCAAAGTTCAGTTGAGTTTAAAGTTCCCCTCAAAACGTTTGAAGGGTTTTAAATGCCTTGAAAGGGTTTTGGAGATTTCAAAATGACAAGTCCCTTTTCCACAACCACCATTAGTTGGTTTGGTTTTAAGTAAATAGAATCTGGGGGTTCCAATCCCTTAATCTCATTTCAACCTTTAGAATCCCTTCAGAGATTTTGCACAGTTTGGAGTGTCAAAACCTTCCATGGGCAGAATTGTTTCCAAACCCAACCCTAATTATTCCACCCTACACTTCCTATTTACTGCTTTACCACACATATAACATAGTTGTGATAATATATTCCACTCGTGGTTCGCCAGGAGCACAATTATGCCAAGGGAAGCATTGTTCACATGACTACATTGCGCACAGTATATTCATGAGTAACTTGAGAATATATTCCACTGCATAAGAAATACAGGTTTGGTATTAAGTGAATTTAAAGTACGCAGGTGTGTCTAATTTCCTCGCGATAAAGTAATATCTAAAAATCTGAAGATTAAACGAGTCTACTTCCATTATTCTTAGACTTAATGTTTCTCTTGCACTGTCTGAAGTCCACGGAGCATTTCAAGGACTAAATTCACGTGAGAAATAACGCGTCTGTCTTAGACCAAATCTTGCAAGTATCTGCAAATGAAGGTGTGGAAAGTATTTATCTACACATTGCATCAACCGGCCTTCACCATTAGGAAACTTAAGACTGGTGCTCAATAAAGGATGTGGAAATAAGCCGAATGTTTAGTTCTCCCCACAGTATGTGCACATGTTTAAATTATTTGTTAATTTTAGCAAAAAAAACTAGCAAATTACAAAAACAACCGCGTATTTCCGTGAGAATTTAAATTTCCTACGGTGAGAAAGTTAATCTGGCCCACTAGAATAATCAACTCAAGGGCTTAATTGCATGTTGTGATTAACTAGATTGCTAAATTAGGAAATTCAAGGGAGGCTGTGATTAGGAAGACAATAAGGATGTCTTATTTTTTCAGTTCCCACAATGCCTTTGTGGATAAGCGTTGGACAAACAAATTATTGATTGCTGGAGGCGATTGTTTCACGCGGCATGAATTGCTTCACATCTTTGGCTTTTAAGTTCATTTTTCCGAATGTAATCAGGCCTTTATTCATCTGAATCTCAGAGAAGAGGAGGCAGACTGCAGATATATTCCTTGCAGAATGACTCCGAAACAAAGCAGTCATTCTGGAACGTTTAAGGGACACGAGTTGAAAAATGATAACACGGGGCGACTGGAGATCCTCTACGAAAACAGGTATTACGATGTGACGGACTGGATCGAACATCACCCCGGGGGGAATGTGATTAAGTTTTACACGGAGAAAGGGGAGGACGCTACCCAAGCCATCCAGCAGTTCCACAACCGATCGATTAACAAGATCCGTTTGATGCTCAAGTCATTCGACAGCAGACCTGCAGTTTGTACTGAACGTAAGTCTCGTAATAAATAACCGTAAGATGTTCTTTTGAAGCCACACAATTAATGTGGCCAGGTGGATTGAGCCAGGACACGTTGAAGAAGCACCAGAGACTCACAGACAACTTTGCCCAGCTGTTCGTAGAGATGCAGAACGAAGGGCTTTTCGAGCCTTCCTACTGGAGAATAGCCTACCGAATCGTAGAGATCCTAATTCTCATGTTCAGCGGTTTGTGGCTGTTTAGTCATCCGGAGAGAGGAATATTCTGGTCCATTTGTGGCTCAACTTGTCTTGGGATCGGTGCGGGTCGCTCTGGGTGGCTGATGCACGAAGGAAGTCATCATTCGTTAACAGGGAAACCTAAAATTGACCGATTCCTTTCGTCCCTTGCCAACGGTGAGTGAACTACCGATTGGCTTAATAGTTTAAAACACGTTGGTTTCCGACAGGATTGGGCGGCGGCCTGTCTGCTGGATGGTGGGCCAGACGTCACAATAAACACCACGCGATGCCGCAACGTCTCCATCGTGACATTGACCTGAACACAATGCCTTTTGTTGCATATAACGCCAAAGTTGTTAAGAATGAGATGGACGGCAGGTCCTTTTGGATTCGGAATCAGGTGAGTCTGTGGGCGGGGGGTGTTAAGGACTGAAGATTGACTTGTGAGTGTGGCAGGTGTGGCTGCTGTTTTCGATTGACTGTTTCCTGGGCCTGTCAGCCTGGCGGATTGCTTTGTGTCCCAGGAACGCGTGGAAACATGGCGACTATCTGGACCTGTTCTTCATGAGTCTCCATTGGATTCTCGCGTTCCTCCTCGTTCCCACGTGGTCTGAATTAATTCTGGCGTACTGGATTGCAGGGAACTACATGTTCGGAAACTTTGCACTGAGTCATTCCTTCTTGCCAGTGACAGAGGAGCAGACTCACTGGGTGGAATACGGCCTCACCCACACTGCCAATGTAGACTCTAATCTCCTGGTGGACTGGTGGATGGGGTACTTGAATTTCCAGATTGAACATCATTTGTTTCCTACACTTCCTCAGTATAAATCCTACCTGATCGCTCCTCGGGTTAAGGCTCTGGCCCTTAAACACAATCTTCCGTACCATTCATACTCGTTTAGTGACGCGTGGACAAGGACCCTTAAGAACTTGGCAGACGTAGCTAACCATTTCAAACCGTGACTTGATTTAACTCAACAATTAGTAATCCAAGTTTAAAGTGACAAACCTTTGTCTTTCATAATTGTAATCTTATTAAAGTGTATTACACTCACCGAAGGATTAAACAATTGTATTAGTTTCGTTTCAAACTGTATCCAGTAATAAATCCTACGCTTGAAATTGTGGAATAAAATATTCTGTTTAATGGTAATCTGGACTTAATTAATTAACTGTCTGCGGACGAATTGTGTCAGCCTGTTTGTGTATTTGGTGTTTAATAATTGTGCGAATATGATTTGGACTTGATTGCAATGCTGGAATAAAACACAGGTAAAGATTTTGTAGATGGTTAAATATTTTGTAAATGTTCCTGTTGGTCTGGGAACCACTTTGTGTGTTTAATACTTAAGGAAACATGATTTCCTCTCAACACATTTGAAGTGTGTGAGAGTCTGTTGGGTAAATTATTTCTACATTCAGAAACTACGTAAATAAAAAGTGGGTTTTTATTTCACACGATTGACTTGCGTGACGCATCGCATGAGGTTTTATAAATTACACAACTTTGACTCCTCCTAAGGTATTGGAGTATTCGGGGTCCTTTTGCATTTGGCGTTTCTTAGCGAACAACCAGAAAGTCCGGACGACGGAAGTCATTAATTTGTGGTAACCCTGCGGGATAAGCAACCGCGCTGTTTGAATGATGGGGACTAGGATTCTTTGGGAAGTCCAAATAGCCGAGTTGTGTTGTAATCCGATGGAGTTAATAGCTTTGATTGCGTATTGTTGGGGCGTGGGAACGAAGAAACTGGGTTTCCGTTGCTTAGCAATCTTTGTGTCGACGTATCCTGGACATTGATACTGGAAGATTATCCCTTTGTCTTTGTATTCCTCCGCAAGATCCGCGGTAAGTGAATGCATGAAAGCTTTAGTAGATGTGTACAAGGAGAAGTACGGACCGCCACAGACACTTCCAAGAGTTCCAATGTTCATCACAACGCCTTTTCCTCTGTCCAGCATTCCTGGAAGAACAGCGCGGGTCATCATGGTAACTGCAGTGACGTTTATGTTAATCATTTTGTTGACAAAGTCTGGAGATGCGACGTGGTGGAAGAGTTCTGGAGCGGCGTAAGTCATTCCAACGTTGTTGACCAGCGTTCCTATTTCCATTCCTTCGAGTTCCTTATCCACGTTCTCTTGGTAGGCAAACACGTCTTGGCTGAAATCCACTTGGATGACTTTAGTCTGGACTCCGTAGCGGAGTTGGATTTCCTTGGCACAGCGTTCGAGTCTGTCGAGGGACCGGGACATGAGGACAATGTTTAAGCCTCGTTTGGCCAGTTGGCGGGCGATGGCCAGACCGATTCCGTCCGTAGCTGGAAATTAAGGGAACCTTTAAACATTCTGAAGTCTTTAAATGAATATTCGAAGTTACCTCCAGTGACCACAGCCCACTTGCCCATCCGCCTGAGATTGACGTTGTGCCCCATGAGGACTCCAATCCACGTGGTGTACACTCCGCGCCATGTTTTGTAAGCTAAGAGACCGAACACACTTAATGTGGCGTAAACCCCGAGGAATCCGATTGGGCTAAGGTCGCTTGAGGAACTGATTAGGAGGGATGCTACCACGGGAACCAGGATGGGGACCAGGAGGGACAAGTAGGCGCTCTCGAATAATAGCCAACCCATTTTAAGGTCTCAGTTTGTTTGTAGTTGGTAAAGAGAGAGGAGAAGTTATTAGACGGAGTCAGTGGAAATGAATCGTGAAAGGAATTTTGGGATTGCAACAGATGCGATTTATATTGTGTGAATTTCCCATGCGAGAAGAGGTGAAGAAATATTGTGAGAACTCTGATTATTTTGTTTAGTATCGTTACTGTGCAAACAATTGGAGTTAAATGATTGCGTAATCTGTTTAATTGTGGAAATCCTACAAGTTGTTTTTAAGGTAGAAGGGTCAAGGATGTTAACGAAAGACTCGAAGGTTACAGAGTAATTAAATTGTCCCCGGAGTAGTTAACTTTGTGTAGGATTATGGCACACGTGGCATTAAGCAACAAGGGCACGACATGTCTAGACCACAAGCACAGAGACTTTAAGATCCAAGACGGTTGCAAGGATTCCTCCAATTACAAACACCTCAGCGGAATTGACTGCGCCGCGGTAGTCGAGTTTGAGAGTGTCGCGTGTCAAAGAAGACGGATCCGAAGGAGTTTTGAAATGAGAATGTTCCTGCTTTTAAAATCATTTGATTTAATCATTGCCCCCCGCGGGTCAAGGGAAGTGATTCGTTTAATGAGCTTTGTATTCGGTCCGAAATCTTGGTTTGAAATAAACCTATTAATTCCCTCACTTCCCGGCAGAATAAATAGGACGAAAGTTCCTTATCTTCACACTCCATGAGGACTGCCCAGTTGGCGTCTTCTTCCACGTACACCCACCTGAAATATTCAAAACTTGAAGTGCCGCAGTACTAGACTGACTATCGACCACCTGTCCAGTGGGGAGGAGACTGAGGGTCCACCTTGAAATCATCCATTCTTCCGTCTGACCTCTCCCACCTCCCACAAATAAATCCAAACATTCTGCTCATTTTAAAGATGCTGAGTCCACTCGAAGTTGTTCCCGTCACATTCAAAACCTACTCCACACAAGGATATGTAACGACCCTTGTGATCACTTCAATCTAGCGCCAAACTGTCTACTGAATCTTAATTTCTTGCGAATATTTATTTCTGTCAACTAAACGAATATTTAACTGAGTTAATGTAAGTTAAAGTTAACATTAACTCTGATATCTTAACCAAGTGGAATTATGTATGGGAACATTTAAATGAATATTCTCGGGGGATTTATTCTAATCCATGTTCACGTACGATTTGCATGCAAAAAGTGTATCCAGCTCGGTAACTGATGGACATTCTAATCCGAAACTGATCGACCGTTTGTAACTCCAGTGCTGCCACGTCTCTCTGTTATAATAAATGAATATTAATTAGTGGAAGGGCCATTTGCTTATCGTATGAGCAACTTACATCGTTATCGTGAAGCCTTAATTTGCATCTGGCACTTTCACAAAGCATCTCAAGAACTTCGTACTTCCGAAAGAACTCGGTCACCTTTGGAGGAGTGGACAACATAATGAAGTTCCTTAAAAGTCCGCATACGGAAGTGAGGAATCGGTTTCCCCTTAAATGCTGGAGGACATCGTAGACCACACCTGTTTGAGCAAAGTGAGTGAGGAATGAATCCCTGTGAGCGGTGAACAAGACTTCCAGGAGACGGAATCCATCGTCCACCACAAAGTTCTTGGAACTGCTGAAGATGCACTTGAGGACGTTGGATCCTTCGAAGGAGAAAGCAGCGCGGAGGAACTTTTCTTCTGGAGTGATGGACAGGAATTGACGGAGGATATTCATGGTTTGTGTTCGGAACTCGGTTTCATTGTCGCGTTGGAGAATGTAGAGGAGGAGGGTGGGGATGAATCTTCTGTCTTCTTTAGCGACGTAATCGTACGGGGATTCTGGGGGGTTGTGGATGGGATTGTTGTTTTGGGAACAGAGGGAACTGGAACCTGGATTGGAGTTGGACATTGTCGGAGGAAGATTGTGATTGAGGGGGATTGGTTTTAATGGGAATTGAATAATTTGGAATGTGTGGATTGTAGGAGGATTGGGTTTGAAATAATACTGTGGGTGATATGAAGTGATGGTAAGGATTTAAGGGTACACCAGTTGATGGAAAGTGTGTATTTGAAGGATAAGGGACAGAAATAGAAAGTGAAAGTAGTTTATTATTAGAAGAGACTTTGGGTTGGAAGTTGTAGAGGAAAAGGGACTATGGTCGGTATTTAAGGGGGAGAGGATAAAGGAGGACACGTTATGCAGTTTAATTGATGACGGAAGAATATTTAAATTAAATTATGCATCATTATTTAGGAAAATGTATCTCTTGAGGCAATGGCGTTGAATGGATAATAATTAAGGTCAAGCAATTTGATAAACAATTTTGTAACTATTGACCTGTAAAAATAGAAATAAATTCACCTCGTTTGCTTAAGGTTGGAGTATTTCAGTTGGAGGGTTGCAAATAATTTTATTAGATCAACAGACACAGACGACAGAGTGCTGGAAATACAAATTCGAATTATACATTGGATTGTAGCAAGTTTTAGCAAGATTCCTATTATCAAAAGAGGATGACCCGTTCTTGTAGTTGGTAACCTTCATCAGTCATCTTGAATCAAAGTCAATGTGGACTTTAAAAAACCCCACACGTGTTCATTGAATGCTGAAAAGGATTTTCGTTGTGATTAAATCTGTATTTAATTTTGTAATAGATCACCAATAAATTATGTTCCATTAAAAGTTTCAAACTGTAAAGTGGCAGCTTTAAGGAAACAATATCGTTACCAAGCACACACGAGGCAACAGTTTAGGCAAGTGAACAGAATTAATGCAGAGAGCTGTGCACCTGTCAATTTTGCTTGTGATTAAAGTATGCAGACTCATGTTTACTCGGAATTGTTGATGTGTAATCGGAGTTTACTAATTTTAGTAAGGAAGTTTCATGAATTCCGATCTGTTGGGGTTGCAGGATTTTGAGTCCATTGAAAGTATAAAAGAGTAAGGCAGCCTCACGAAAGTACTCAGTGTTCATTAAGTTGGCTTAACGAGAACAAATATATTTTGTTGGCTTTAATTACCCCGAATTCCAAATGAGAGTTTTTCTTGCAATGTTGGTTTGTCTGCTGATCCTGGTCGCATTGTGTAGGGCCCAGGTAATTGAATTGCAAGGAAATGTTGGTCCAGTTACTGTAGAAGTTGGCCCAGGTAATAATAACATTACAATTTGAAGTTTAATATATTCACGCAGTATACATTACGATTTGTTTTTTGGAAACTTGTAGGAAAAACTGGAGTGAATCTGGGCGGCCTTGAAATCAATATCCCAGTTGGATAATCTCTACCCAAATGGGTTGGCTCATGAATATTCCTCACGGTGTTAATTGTCTTTGGAAACTACAAATCTAAAAATGTATTTTTAAATATCTAAAAGCTATTAGAGCTCCATGTGTTTCGTAGTATATTCATACTGATACTTGTAATATTCATTAAACTTTCAGCTGCTTGCAGAAACAAGACATTTAACATTTGACTATAGTTTGTATTTCACAGAATTTGATGTAACCAATGAGATTATGAAGTACTGGAAATAAAATTCATTCATTAACAGATCTCTTTATATTTTGATACATGTGGTTATTTTAATTACAACGTTTAATCAGTTAGACTTTATCTTTCATAAGCTTTTCATAACTGGGCATTATAATTAAAACCGATTTAGTTAAGCTGATGCTGCGTGAGAATAAAAATAGGGAATTTTTAAGCTGATATTGTCTTTCATGTATCCAAAAGGCGTGTGAGACTCGTGTAAATTCATCGTGATATGAATATTCATTTTTGTGATTTACTCTAATCACCCCACACAGATTAGTGCTAAGTGTTACTTGATGTAACTAATTAAACAACAACAGACACGAGCAGTGCAACATAATAGGAAGAGTTTATGTTCACAGCATATACAGCTACGGGGTTATTAATATGGATAGCACATCTGTTTGTTCGTTGGCGAATATTAATTCATAAAGTGATTGGAATGTTTTATGTATTAAGAACGGAGCTCAATGGTTCTTTCCTTTAATTTCGGTTTAAAAGCCGAATCATGTAACATTCCTGTCACACTTATTTTGAACGCACACTTTATCTTCGCATAAATACGTAAATTATTGCGTTGGCGTTGTAAGACGCTTTATAAGGTTGTTGACCTTCTGTTGGTAATGCGTAACCAAGACTTAAATAATGTGTTTAGTAAGCTTGTAATAAGTATAACGCAGAGGGATGCACAATTAAAATACTTAATCATCTAATTTTGAATCTGATTTATTCGACTACGGTGTATTCATTTGTTGAATGGTATTACAGTGGAAGGGATAAAACAGATGAATGCTGTGGTATGAGTAATAAATCGTTTGCGTCATCACAAATGTGTTTGAAGAGTGTTAGAGTCTAATTAACCAGAGTTACTATTATGGTTTGTATTTCTGTATTCCGCTCCACGTTATTGCCTGAATCCTTTCTAAATGCTCTTTTATGATGACTCGGAAAGAGATGATAAAACATTACCTTGATTTGTACGGGAATGTTTACATTATGTCGACAACACGGACTCTTTCCCCGACTTCATTGGAGATGTGGCTGATCGCTGCAGAGACATATTGAGATCCAATTACACGGAATGGTCTTGTTAACCAGAGTTTCATTGTCTTTGTCGTTTTACTCCTTCTACGCCTGTTTATCGTCCGAATAAATCATTCAACCAACAAGCTTAATATATAATTTGTACGCAATAAGTCTGCGTGCGTTAACTTGTGTAATGCTTTGGAAATCAAGTATTCATTATTCGTTCATTCGGTTGTGGAACATTCACAAGGTAATAAAAGTTTGTTTGGGAAAATGAAGCTGACGAATGATATAGTACAAGTAATGTTTAAGGCTTTATTCTGCAAAAAAGGAACTTTGGTAGACAAATTAAGAGCATAAAATTAAGTTCAAACTAGAATTAAGTTATCCTGCTGCAGCTAAAGATATTGGATTAATCCTGTGAATTGTTATACGTGGGAGATTTTGCAAATAGTTTCGCATTTACTCACTTGTAATTATAGCACATGTGGTGCGCATTTAACAGACAGAGGTGATAAATTGCATATTAAGTCAGTATTGTGTAATCTGGTTTTGTTATACACGAACATAAGCATACAAACTCTGAATAACTAAACAGAAGTGTTGCTGTGGCTTGGTTTGTGTATTCCGCTATACGCTATTGTCTGGAATAAACCTATCCGACTCCAATATAAATATTTTACAATGATTGTTAAACCTTTCCCAGGTTATTAAGTAAGACTTTTCTTATCAGCATTGCTATAGGATTAAGTCTGATTTACCTGGACGGGAGTGATTTATTCTTTCCTCCATTTTTAATGCATGAGAGAACAGGTAACTTGGTACTAATTAAGCGCATAAGAAGAAATTGTAGCTGCCGAAGAGCAATTATAGCGAAGTGAACGAAATCAAGACCAAGTCAACATGCGATATTTTCCTATAAACCGGTTTACAGGGAGAAATGAGAGGATCAGTTCAGTGCGCATTTGTGAGCAGTCTGACCAACAGTCTCATTTCGTTCTTATCAACCTTTGCCTTAAACTGAAAAATGAATTTTTCAATATTCATAAGCCATGTATTCGTAGTGTTTCTTGTTTTGGAACTTTCGAATTCGAGTGCTATTTACATCAAAGGATCTGAGAGCTTAAGTGGAAAGGCCCAAAATTATCCGGGGGAATTGGATAATAATTTAAACCACCTGAGACTCCGGAGATCACCACAACGACCTTCGTATAGACAAGAAGACTCTGAAGAATATGAAGAGGATGACGACGAAGACGAAGACGAATGCAGAGGCAAGAAGTGTCCTGATACAGACCAACCTGAATCCACCTTACGACGAATAACGGTGATTTCAAATTCTGACTGTGGAAAGGGACGAATATTCAGTAATCATGCCCAAAGATGCGTTGAAGAGAGACGGGAACCTCGAAAGGGAAATATTGGATAAAGACAAAGTGAACAAGTTTTTTCATGAATCCGTGAGCCTTTGAATGATTTGTCGTTTAGATTTGATTCATTAGTTTGTTGATTGGGAACTGCTTTTTGAGCAGAAGAAGAACTGGAATGTTTAGTTAATGCTAAATTCATAGTTTTTATGTTCTTGTTAATTTTTATGAAAAACCAACTTGCCAAAGACACTATAAAATTTAAGTTGTTAATGGAATATTTGTTTTAACTTTACACAGCAGATGAATAAATAAACCCGAAGGTGTTTTGGTCTTGTTCTGAGGATTTAATTGATTTATTTTACATACTAATTGTAAGCAGGGAAAGTTTGACACAAATATTCACGTCATGGTCATATGCTGAATACAGTTTATGTGGTTTACCAATCATTTAATCTGTATGAGCTCACGTATCTATCCAATCGTGGTGCCAAAATAAATAGAGTTATCATTGTAACGCCCTAAAAGTATTTACAAACAAGAGGAACTATGGCAAAGTGTTTGGTATTTGTATTGCATCATCCAGAAATTAAACGCTAGACAAAAAGTACTGACAAGAAACGTCACTTCCGTTGTCTTCTGTCAACTTAAACGTCACTTTGACTTGAGTGCAATTAGCAAATCTGCCGGCGAAAGGTCTGAATCCGACTTTAAACTCACGAACTACAAGAGGAGTAACAAGTTCGAAGACTGAGGAGGATAGAATATCCGGTTTGTCTTCAACTGGTAGTACACAATTGACAAGTGTATTCATTGTCGCTCTAACTACGAAGGTTTTAGAGATTAAATACAAATTGCCAACATAATTCATCTGTTCCACAAGTTTACTCCTTGAGTTGAGAGTGTTTGGGAGAACAATCTTTTGTTTCAGTGAACCACACGTGGCTAGAAATGTAAAATTCTTTGTCATTTTGATGTCTGATCATTCCGTAGCAAATGACATACCTGAACAGCAGTTGAAAAACACTGGCTCATCTTCTGTACTATTTGTTCCATACGTTGAAAAAGATATTGTGAACAAAATAAACCAGGTGAGCTTCATTTTACTCTGACAATGAGTAAATAAACCAAGTAACGATTAAACTATTTGCAATGCAATAAGATTAACCTACCGCTTTTAAATGATGTAACTAAATTGGTAATGAATGAGTATTTGTTAATTAAATAACCTACCTTTTAATACCAAGTAATTATATTCTGTCTTTCAGATAGTTTTCAGCTTCGAAGGTAAAAATTAACTTTCATTAACCTTAAGACATTAATTTGCAGGTGCGGGACACACAGAAAGAAATGATTAAACGACCAGACTTGTAAGGTATCTGTGCAGATGTGTTGCGTACATTGTTCTAACCTCATCTCACCTAACGTCACGTTATTCAACAAAACAACACCACAAAACTACCGACACAGACAAACATGTTTATTTTCTTGTTTTGGTATTTTTCTAACAGCATCACTGAAAAACAATCATCACGGGATAATTTGTTAAGTAGCAGCTGAACCAAATAGTTCTTTAGACAAATACAAAATCTTGTTTAATAAGCCGCAGCCTACAGTTGTTCAAGGTATTCAATTGTTAGACGTACTAATACAAACTCAGACTGTTGTTTTCCTTGTTCGTGCGTCAGTGGAGTGAATTATTTTTCACTGAGTTTTGTAATAAGGTTTACATATATCGGACATTTGAATTAAACAACACTTTTCATCGGAATCGTGGTTTAATATTTCTAACGGTAAAGGCTAGACTTGTCTTTTCATATTTTGCAATAATTCAGCATAATTTATTTATTCAAATTTTAAGCTCAGAAATAAGGTCAAAGTCGACGGAATTAGTTATGTGCAGCTAAAAGCTGAACTGCTCTATTTGCGCTCTCAAAACCCAAGCATAACATTTCCGACTTAAGTATTAATTGCCGATTACAAGTTACCCTTGGGCCAAATCCTATTGTTGCTGAAACTAGTAAATCAGCCTTAAGCTTAAACGTCGCATTGTAGCATAATTTGTTTCGTTTTTAGCCCAGTCAATTTGGACTTAAAGACTCATGTGTTTCGTCCGGACGTCTGGTGTAGAATGTTTAACCTTGCGGCTTAATATCTCGTAAATCTTTTGTCCGATAAACATGAATAAACAGGCAAGTGGTTATAACAGAATTAATGCAGAGGGCTATGCACATTTGCACTTGTCAACTTCGCGTTTGATTAAAGTATACAGACTAATGTGTACGAAGATTTCTTCATGTGTAATCGGAGTTTACTAATTTTAGTAAGGAAGTTTTTTCGATTTCGATCTATAAGCATGTTGGGATAGCAGAATTTTGAATTCTTTGAAAGTATAAAAGAGTGAGGCACTCCCAAGACAGTAGTCAGTGTTCATTCAGTTTGGCTAACGAGTACAAATATATTTTGTTTGCCGAAACTATTCCGATTTTCAAAGACAATGAGAGTTTTTCTTGCGATGTTGGTTTGTCTGTTGGTCTTTGTCGTATTGTGTGAGGCCCAGATATTTAATGTGCGAGAAAACGTTGGCCCAGTTGACGTAGAAGTTAAACCAAGCAAATATAACATAACTATTTGCAGTTTACTATATTCACGCTTTGTTCTTTAGTTAATTATGGTTTGAGTTTATTTGTTTATTGGAAATTTGTAGAAAAAACTGATGTAAATCTGCATGGCGTTCAACTTAATCTTCTTGTTGGATGACCTTTACCCAAACGTTTTTGGTTGATGAATATTCCACACGTTGTAAATGACCTCGGAAACTCCAAATCTAAAAATGTATAATTAATAACTAAGACCAATTATAACTTTATTTAGTATCGCAGATACTTTATGTGGACACATTTGGTGTCTGTCTGTCTGTCTGTCCGTCCGTCATCGTTTAAGTCTGCCCACAGTTTTTTCAACACCAAATTATTTTTTTTGAAATCTGTTCTCACAAATATACTTGTGGCACCGTACTATACTCTGCTATTGAAATCGGGGTCGATAGGTCAAACAGGTTGCGCGGTACAAAGGTTTTTATGCTGTTACGGGGCACATTGAAACAAAAAAAGTTTCTCATGATACCCTGCCCCTACTCAAGGACAGGGAACTTTAAATCATATCACCTACTGTCGGATTAATACTTTAAAAAATTACTACTACTGCGATACTTTGGTACACCATTACCATGGTTTTTTGCTTTGTGTTAGTTTCACACTGATATTTTACTAAAATCGAAGAACAATATGTGACGTTTAAAATGAGACATTACTTTGTATTTCACAGAAACCAATTTGATGTAAGTGATGAGATTATTTAGTAATGAAAATAAAATGCCTTCATTAACAGATCTAATCACACTTTGTATTATCTGGTTATTTTTAGCACGATATTTGTTGCAAGTGAATTGGATCAGCCATTAAACAACTACGAAAAACGAAATAGTTCCTCACACAAGCACCTCCTTAATGACACATATTTCATTAAATATGCGACTTTGGATCTACGACTTGACATTTTACAATGCGATGGTTATTGTGAAACAAGTTAAACACAGACGAATGGGAGAAGGAATTTAGATTCATAAGTAGATCCTCACACAAGCACCTTCTTTATGACACATTTTTCATCAAATTCGCAACTTTCGATCTACGACTTGACATTTTACAATGCGATGGTTATTGAGAAACAAATTAAGCACAGACGAATAGAAGCAGGAATTTAGATTCATAAATAGTTCCTCACACAAGCACCTTCTTTATGACACATTTTTCATCAAATTAGCAACTTTAGATCTGTTACTGGACATTTTACAATGCGATGGTTATTGAGTAACAAATATAGCACAGACGAATTGGAGCAGAAATTTAGATTCATAAGTAGTTCCTCACACAAGCACCTTCTTTATGACACATTTTTCATCAAATAAGCAACTTTCGACCTACGACTTGATATTTTACAATGCGATGGTTATTGTGAAACAAATTAAACACATACGAATAGAAGCAGGAATTTCGAGTCTTAAGTAGTTCCTCACACAAGCACCTTCTTAATGACACATTTTTCATCAAATTAGCAACTTTAGATCTACGACTTGACATTTTACAATGCGATGGTTATTGTGAAACAAATTAAACACATACGAATAGAAGCAGGAATTTCGAGTCTTAAGTAGTTCCTCACACAAGCACCTTCTTAATGACACATTTTTCATCAAATTAGCAACTTTAGATCTACGACTTGACATTTTACAATGCGATGGTTATTGTGAAACAAATTAAACACATACGAATAGAAGCAGGAATTTCGAGTCTTAAGTAGTTCCTCAAACAAGCACCTTCTTAATGACACATTTTTCATCAAATTAGCAACTTTAGATCTACGACTTGACATTTTACAATGCGATGGTTATTGAGAAACAAATTAAACACAGACGAATAGAAGCA
>JAQGAB010000608.1:0-24234 GCA_034696565.1 Isotomurus graminis | reverse complement strand
CTTAAACTGTTAATCCTCCTTTAAATCCTCACACAGACATTCACACGACAGTAATTAATCACTTTCCCTGTCCTTCAACAAAAACCACACGTTGTTGCTTTTATGCTTACCTAAACCCTCGGGGACATACGTGAGTGTGTGTGTCTCTCCTCAGTTCAAAGGACAAATCTAATCAGTCTCATCTCCACAAAGTACTCTGACTTATGCAGTCTCACCCGCCTCACCTCACACAAACCAAAGCCCCTCAAAAAGCACAACCACAGGGGATAATTATTCTAATCTGGGGCAATGCATCTCCCATAATTGCCAGTGCAAATACAAACTACGTATACAATCGAGTGTGTAACGAAATACCCAATTCTAATGAGAGTCCCAAACACTTGAGAAAGTGTCCACAAATCAAGAGAAATGTCTCAGACTCATTTCTACCCGCACTCTCTACTTCCACTAATACTATTACACTTCTACTACAATTACTACAACCACAAAAGCTATTTCCAGTTCAAACCAAATCTTCAATTCCACCCGAGAGTTTCCACCAATTGAACGAGCGTTTCATTGGAAAGCACATGTTTCATTCAAGTTCCTCTTCAATCTATTATTCACTCTGTTTCCATTCTCCCGTGAAAGGAAAGAGTTAGTGGAGCTTCGACAAATCTCTTCGTCCATTCATGGTTACACAGATAATGTCCTTACTACTCTCACATACTCTCTATATATCCATTTATACATATCCCAAGTACCACCAGCGGACTTGACTTTCTTCCTCTGCCTCATTTACATCCCAACCTATTCTATTTCTCCGGCTCAGGTGGGTGAATGGCAGGCCATATAAAGTGTCTAAACTAACTCTGCAATATCTATGCAAATCCACTGCATCTAATAGACACAAACGGGTTCTTTGCAAGTCAATATCCAATCAACACTTTGTCTGATGGGGTGTGCAAAAAAGAATAAAACACACATACACACACACACCATTCTATCCACACTCCCCATGTGACAATAATCCTGCTAGTTCTCTCCAAATATCATTCCAGGCTACGCAAACCAACTCCAACTTCACGTCTGTTTCTAACCGTCTTGTCATTCATCTTCAATCTCATTCCATTTCATTAATTCTCTACTAAAAAATAGACTAATTGAAAGTAATGAGAGGAGAAAGAGGAGAAGGCGAGGCTTTCAATGAATGAAATTCTCTTGTCTTTGTACAACCCTTTGGTCGTTGGAACATCTCCAGGATTTCCAACTCACACAACCAAGAAGAACTCAAAGGAATTCAAGAAGCACAGATTTCTTGGCACGAGGGGTGCTTCGTGTGCTTCTTCTTTACTTTCAGCTCAATCCACCACCATAGTCAGTCAGTATAGTACACACACAAACTCTAGTCCCCGCATATACACACTTCCCAGACTCATTCAGTTGGTATTCCACAGAAAAACTTTCACCAATTATTGACTACACAAGTCCGTGTCACTTTCTTTCTTCTCTGTATTTGCTCAAACAATCTTTCCCTTAAATAATCATAATACAAAGACGTTCTTCCTTTGATTCATTACCCTTCTCGAGTTATTCACATACTTTCCCGTCAAAGTTGATTCCAAAGATGAAACGAAAAGTTCTCTATATTCCTTGCTTGATTTAGTTTTGATATTCCTACACAGCCGTAGATTCATCAGATACGTACAAACACACACAAGTCGATCTCATAGCCCTTTTTCTTTCCTATACATCAAATCTCGTGATTGAAGGTGTATCTCCTTCTCAGCTGCTCTCTCTCTTTACCTACGTACAAAAAAAATATATCTTTTTTTCAAAATTATTCTCCCCGTGTCTTGAGATACAAAAAGACTTTCCAGTTTGAAATACCCATCACTTCCGCAAGACTTTCTCTCCACATGGAAAGACCATCTCCTCCAGTAGTTGCCTGTCACCACTCTACGTCAAATTCCAATACTCCACACACTTTATTTCTCTTCATTCCAACCTTCCTTATTGCGTGGTACAAAGTCAGGAGGTCCAACGCAGAGAGATATCCTAGGTCCGTCATGAAACTGCCCTGGCAAAGAGCTATTTTGGTTTCATTCCCCTTCACGTCCGTGTCAATCCATGTCAATAATTTCAGAGCAAGAAGAACCAGCTTTTTTTATTCTGCCTTTAAAACAGCCACTCTTCCAGTGTATTCGCACACAGAGAGAGATACATTCAGCTCTAGAAGTACACATAGCTACTCGCAGCATGAAACTTTCGTAGGGAAACATGGATAGAGCAGTTAATCTGAGTCATTGTCAATCCTCAGAGGAAGAAGTTGAGTTAAACGTCTGCCTCCCCTTGTAGAAGAGCCTGGGAAAGAAAGTAGGCGATGAATGTGGGCCACTGTGAAATGCTTCGCTACTAGAAACCCATTGCACGAGTCTCTTAAAGCTCGTGGCAGAACTATCAGAGAACAAGAAAGTCCCCACCACTACCATCACCACCACCACCACCCCTTTCACTTTGATATACTCTCTGAATAAATAACCAAACACAACGTACACAAACACACACACACACGTCTGAAAGCAAAGATAATCGGATTTCAGCTGGAATCAGAGCAATTTCCATAATTCATTCAAAACACAACAAAAGTTCTTATTGTTTTGGCACTTTTTCAAAACTCTAAAGTTACTTACACTTCCATGAGAAACTTTTCAAATTGAAAGATAAGTTGGTCTCTCATGATCTTTCTCATCGAATCCATAAACTACCATCATCGTCTTCCACACTCAAATACTCTTTATCAACCCATCCACCGATTCACACGGTCTTTACGATAACTGGAGATGTGGTCCATCTTCGATCTCCGAGTTCACAGGGCATCTCCCTCGCCATACACACCCATACTCCTCTACTTTCTCTACTTCTGACATTTAAAGCCCGTTTTAATGCGGATCATCGATGGGAGAGTGTGGAGTTGCCGATAATAATACTTGCAAACTGTCCTTCGTTGAGCTTAGGCCAAACTTCCTCAGCCTTTTCTTCCTTCCGGTATGCATGACTGAGTTCGCGGATATCTTGCGTCACTCCATGCATGCACAACATGGACCACTAGGTCCCTTGAGTCCCATTTGTCTGTTTCAAATCCACATCCTCGCCATCCCTCCTCCCCCTAACATAAGGCAGACGGCTTAAGTGTCCAAAGTTATGTGTGACAGGAGGATGAAGCTCAGAAACAAGGAGTACCAATTTACCCCAGCCCTCCTGATCTACGACTTTCCCCAACCTATTTTTACTCTCTCGACCTTTATTCTTACATAATTACCCGTGTCACGCAAACTGATACTTCCACTCGGTGTGATTCACACGATCATCATTACGTATAATGGAACCTCATTGATTTATTCCAGCTATGCCCGTGGAACTCTTCGTAATGTGGCACCAATACCCATGGATTTTTGGAGAAATCGCTTGCGACATCCGAGGCATTCTGACCGAATCCACGACCTACGCATCAATCCTAACCATTGTCGCCTTTACAACGGAGCGATACATAGCTATTTGCCATCCTATGAGGTATAATTATCCCAATCCCGTAATTGCTTCAGTAAAACGGATAACTCCCCATATGGTTTTTCTTACAGAACCCAGACAAAGTCAAAGTTCAGCCGAGCTACACGAGTGATCTCGCTCATTTGGATTATCTCCATAGCCTCTGCCCTCCCTTGGGGAGCATACACCAAGGCAAGAACTTTCTCCTCTACTTATGTAAAAGATACCATCACCATAAGAAGCTATGGCAAGACCAAAAGATCAAAGACTTCTTCAGTGTTATTATGATTTTTGTCTGAATGCGTGTGTGTGTGTATATCTCTGTGTGTGGTTGCTGCGGTTTTAAGGCACAAGGAGAAAGTGCGGAGAAATGGATCGTGTTCTCCTCAGAAAGAGATACGCTTTAATCGGATCTTCTAGAATATTATGAATATGTGCAGTCGACTACGAAACGAATGATTGCTTCAACTATAAAGAAACCTAACTCAGAACCATTACACATTACCATTTATATACACAGCGTCTCTTTACTCAAACATGGAACAAAGACTCAAACCAGGATTTACACAAAACATCCCTTTTTCTCCAGTCTCAAACAAGATTAGCTTTTTCTTCTTCATCATCGTCGCATCTTCTTATGAATCTCTTTCTTGTGTAAAACCCCACACGCCTATATAACCTAAATACATACACATACATATATATCTACAATATATATATACTCTTTTAAACCTTAAACGATATTATGCTCACTACAATCCAAACACAAGTGTGTATATAAACTCTTCCTTCCCCATTCTCAAACTCGTTTTTACTACTAACTCAACTCAACTCTTGAGATTGCCCCTTGTGTCTCCAAAACGCTTCGATTTCATATCTCATTTTCCGCTTGTTCCCTAAATGGAACAAACTACAAAACACTATATACAGTCACTAACAGCTCTAAGCTCGGGTAAAACCTTAAGCAACTCGTTTTCCTGACTTTCTCATGAAGAAAATGACAAGCGATGAAAGGACTCGAGGAAAAGTCGATTATTCCCAGCAAAGACCACCACAACAGAGAATGAGAGAAAGACCAGATATGAATCGATTCAAAATCTTATTTTTAATTGCTCAAGCTCTTGTACAACTTATACATTCTAATTCTTTCCAAACGCAGACTCATTCAAACATCCAAAAACTACAAGACCCGAGTTACTTGATCCTTCTGACCTCGTTGACTCTTCCAGCATCTTATTGTCCCCATTTCTAATCAATTAATAACCCTTTCATTATTATAACCCTCCACCCTTTCCTCAGTCCCTCCCTCTTTCAAACACACTCACAATCCACTTCATCATCATCCTCCATCATAAATCAACCTGTCCTTCCTTATGTAATATTCCGTCCGAATAATGGAATACCACTAGACACAAAAATATGCTGGAATATCTAAAAGCAGAAAGGAAACAGTAGAAGCAAATCCTCCAGCAATCACACAAAAAACAGTAGTTTTATTATTGGACTGAATTAATGGATGTGTAGTGGGGGAGTGGCTGCCAGCAAGTGTATTTTTGGTTAAAGGCATCATCATCACACAGTGATCACAATAATGGTGTGGTTCGTTTCAATTCACTGTTCCAATCTAACCCAAATACTTTGGAAATATATACAAGTAGGAAAGTTACTTTCTGCAAAAAACCTGACACAATATACAGATATTTCTATATACATGCAATATACCATTTATACACGAGCGGAACTATTATGCAACCAAAGAACTCTTGTACACGTTTGGTTGTTCGGTACAACCCATTTCATTAGCGTAATACGAACATTTACAAGCAGTACAAGAACCATTAGACCCTCTTTAGCCATTAGACAACAAATACAAGAATTACAAACGAGAGTTCATCCCCTCCATCGATTTTTTATTATTCTAAATGCTAACAAACTTTTTATTTGCCAGCTAACAATTATCTTCATGAACAAATCTCTTTCATTCACTAAACTTGTATTTCCTTCAATAGGTTAACTACGTTCTCGACCCGTACAACAGGACAATGGAAGAATCTGCCTGGTGCGGAGTTCCTTTTGACCAACCTGACCTTTCGTGTCAACTCCTCATGCTTCTCTCCACCGGAATATTCTTCGTAGCCCCAATGACCCTTATCCTCATCTTGTACCTTCGCATTGCTCTTGTCCTCCACCGCAGCTCCAGAAACGGATCCCTCAGACGATGCTGTGCTACTCAACATCAACCCAATTATAACAACGGCGTGATTCCTCAGACTCCTGGAATCGCTCCAGGAACCCCCAACCACAGCTACTCCAACTACAACGCCAAACGATGCCAAGCTGAAAGGCAACACATTCAAAGCAGACGTGCCGTCATTCGAATGCTCGGTCAGTTTCTTTTTAACCTTCCATTCACACATTTTTCTTTATCGATTCACAATATCTACTAAAACTTTACGACTCTCTTTCCTTGTCCCGTACAAGCTTCCTAAACCTTCCCCACCACCACCACCACAACCTTTCTCTCCTTCACTCTATTCCCAGACCTTCGCATAATTCCCTAAATGTATTAAGCTGTCTTTATTTCTTAAGACAATGTATCATTTCTTCAGTATAAAAAACCTTAACACACACAAGCCACTAGACACTTCCCCATCCCCACACTCGTCAAAATGCATAAAAAACCCCGACAATCCCCTTTTAGTCCCAACGTAAAAGTGTCATTTATAAATCCACATTACTAGAATGAACATCCGTGTGTCTCTTTGCATTCATTTCACTAAGCCTTTCCTTATTCCGTGGGATTTAAAAGAACCAAGTGAAATGAAAGTAGTCCGGGCCTTGCACACATTAACCCCTTTTACTCCACAAAAGCCTTACGAGACGCGAGGACTGTTCCACAACTCCATATTATACAGAGTACGAGTCACCGAGTGCGTGTGGCATGTCATTCCATCTCATTCCTTCCTTCATCCGGTCTCAATGAATTCTCTTACTTTCTCCGTAACTTTCACCGACTTCCAAAGACACTCCAAAAGTGCCTTCAATGAGACGAGTCACAAACCTTTCCCACCTCACACACCTTCCTTCCTTATCCACACACCTTTAACTCCCTCCATAAGATCATTTTAATCTCACAATTCTCAGAACTACTCCTATTTATTTACATGTTTATTAGAATCCTCTCCACACTCTCTACAGAAGAATACCAAGTGACTCTTACTTTCGCATGAACAATTCCCATCACATCTCTTCTTCTTAAGTTGCCAATCTCTACTTCAACATACATCACCTTCACTTTACAACCAGATTACATTTGACTCAAATGAATGCATGCCAGAGATCAAGGAGGTAGAAGTGTATATAGGATCAGTCAATTATCTTTCTCTGCTCATACTTATACACAATTCACTTTCCTCTATCTTCAATGTGTGTAAATGCCTTTTTTGTTCTTCTCACACATTTAATCCCATGTGCCTCATACACACAGACATCCAACTATGTGTGTATGTGTGTGAGCATTTAATCCACGACGGAAATAGAAAGATGCTATCACCCTTCACAACCCTTTCCTAAATTTATTTAACTCCAAACCACTCCTACTTGATGAGGGCTGTTTGATCTTATCTTTTGAATGTCGCTTCCTCCTCCATCCAAAATAATGGAATGTGTGCTATTTTGGCTCAATACACAATATATGATCAACTTCTGTATACACACACAATCTGAACCTTAATTGAAATCTGTACACACATAACAAATCGTGTAACCTTTTTATAGTTGCTGTGGTCATCGCATTCTTCGTATGCTGGGCTCCTTACCACACTCAGAGACTTATGTTTGTCTACGTCACCCTCTACGGCGAGTGGACAGGGACACTCAGAGATATCAATCAAAATCTCTTCTACGTCGCAGGTAAAGTTATTAAGCCAATTTCTGGTATTAATTTTAGTACCATATGCACACACGCCATTATGTTCTATGGGATTTCATCTGCGTCAAAGCATTCACCACACTCACACTAAAGTACCCCCGCATCTTCATGACAATAAAGCACGGGGAACTAGAAAATAAAGTAGAGAACCCATAGCAGCAGAAGATTAAGCCAGAGATGATCAAAAGCCACAGAGACAAATACTTCAATGCTTCAATACTTCATACACACAAAATATATTTCACGTGAAAGATTGGTCATTTCTCTCTTTGTGAATCCTCACTTCAACCTACTTTCCAAATACGAACATCAACACAATCACTCCAAGGGAGTCGTACTAACCATCCACAATAACACTCATTCTGGGTATTTCTGTTAATGCGAAACATGAGTGGAGCTTGTAATTCGAAACCACAAACATTCATCTACCCTTCCTTCCAAATGTTGCTTAAGTCTAAAGGCAAGTGTGTGAGTTTTGTAATGAGGAATCCTACGCTCACAAGAGTTTAGGAGAAAGTTCAATTACACCTTCCACATATAAAATCTCACGCATGTATTGTGCTGCGTATGTGTGCGTTAACCTTACATCTCATCCAATACAACAACAATACATACCTACACAACATTCCCTCAGACTTTTTCTCATGCCTTTCAATGCCCCAGTTGATTAGACTACACATGACCTACATACTTTTCAGGAGAAAGTTAATACACCTGATCACGAGATTTCTCAGCCAGCTTCCATTTCCTCAAATGCTCACTCAAATCTCAGCTAATAATCAATAAACAGTCTCATTCTTCCCACACATCCCGCGTACCATCACTTGTGTACCTAAACTCTGGATAAGTTACCCTTGTCCAAACCCAATCAGGAGGAAATAAAACTTGCACAAATATTTCCCATCCCTCACAAACTCTTCCTTATGCAACTTGAACCTTAAAAACCCCAAAACTAATCCAGCGACACATTGAGTTATCCACCAACTCACAAACTCACACCAAAAATCTCTTTTAGCATAAAAATTGCTCCACAAACTTTTCATGAGCGTTTAAACTACAACTTCAAAACTTCAAAACTTTCTGAGAAATCATCAAAGCGATTTCAGAGTGAGCTTAACAAAGCGTAGGATGATTATTTCTGTGAAATTTCTCCTTGTTTTTGTGTCCCTACAATAAAAAAGCCATATGAGATTCTTTGAACTCGTCATCTGTTTTATATAACCACAAAGACTTTTAGCATCATCAGCAAGTATCCTCATAGAAATATATATCCCATACTTATTCTGCTCACTGCTCTTTCAATCCCACAAGTCAATTATGTACCTTCCTCTTTGTGACATGAAACAAAAAGACCAATTACCCAGTCGCACAATTGGAACCCCGTCAAAAACATAATCACACAGGAGAGTGTTTAACTTTAGAAGCTTCGTGCAAAGCGATTTATGGAAATTAGTAGTCTAATAATGACACACTCTCTCCAACAAATGTATGTCACAATGTCACGCGTCACAAAATGTTCAACAGCAACTTGAGATGGGTTCTTCTGCCCAACATTTCTAACTTTCTCCACTTTCTCGTTTATATATGGATCGATTAATGGAAATGTGTCTTTTTCTGTTGCTCAACAGGAGTTTTTTATTTCCTAAGTTCGACCATCAACCCAATCCTCTACTCTGTCATGTCCAAAAGATTCCGACGCGCTTTTCGAGACAAGCTGTGCAAGCATGGGGGCTCTTGTTGCCTTTGCATGTGTTGCACTGAGGTTGTCATCATTGGCGGAGGTATGACGGCTTCCGCTGCTCCACCTGGACCAGTCCGAGTCCGACCTGGGGATTCTCAAAGCACAACCACACGGCAGAGACTTCTTGCCACACATTACGTCGCTGGAACTGGCCCACCTGGCCAAGGAGCCCTTATAGTTGGCTCCGGGGGAAATCCTCCCATCAGAAATACTCATTTAGGATCCAATCTCATTCGACCCCCTCGTGAGCTCACCTTCGCACCTGGTAAGCTACCATATAACCACACATACACACACAGAGACCTTGTTACCTGCTTCTTACCAAACTCATCTGTCTATCAACACCTCCTACACCCGTCCGTCTTCTACGAGTCTTCCATTTGCATAAATTACAAGTCTCTCCCACGCCTCAATTTGTTAGCCAACTGTCATCTCTCTCCTAATACTGACTGACATATGAAAACTACTTTCCCCATCTCCGCATACCCTCATTCCTCCATCCTTTTTCATAATAAAAGTCTTATACCCTAACAGGTCTTAAGGGATTACCCACCCCGTATGAAAAAATCTCCCAACAAGAAATTAAAAGCATAACCACACGTGCATCCCGTGTGTGAGCACTTTCCCCAACTTTCCCTCCATGACACAATCATCCGCGTCTTTCTCCGCAGCCTCAACTGGATTTATTAGTCTGTTTAGTCTCTCCATGTTCAGAATTGAATTTCGGATGCCGTAAAAAACCCTCCCGGGTCCTTTTCCATTGTTCTTTCAAAATACTTCGATTCCAACCAACACTTTCACTACCTACCACCATCATCCATCCGCATGCTTTTACCCTACAAACATTATTGACATAAGTACATTCGTACTCAGTTTATTGCTTTGGAATGCCACCAGGCAAACCTGTCTCCTCAGAACCCAACCAACACCACCACTCCCAACCAGTCAGCCAACCAACCTTCTCCCTTAACTTTCACTTTATACAATTCAATCCCAGTCTTTCTCAAAAAACAAAAAAACGACTTTGAGATGATATTGATCAGAAACTCCCTGATTCGGTCTGTTGTACGTGATCCCCGTCTCCTACGTGAGTCTACCACACAACCAGAAGTCTTGATTGAAGTCAATGAGTGTCATTATGGTCATTCAATCCTGGTCGAAACCACATATGGACTATTTTAACTCTATGAGACATCCACACTAATTCCTCCCACGAGTAGCACTTTCTCCAAATGGTCCCCATATTCTCTACTACTACTTCTACTTACAAATACCCACCACACACCTTTTCATCTCCCATTTACAACCAGTCTTTTATAATCTACACACATTTACACTTTTCTCATGTTTCCGATTACGATGACGACATTCATCCCATCCCATATAGGTTCATAGAGACTTCAAACACACCAGATCATTATTCCTCCTGACCTTCTCTCTCTCTCTGTGTATCCACATCGCATTAATAGTTCCCACAACTCAACATACCGTCAAAATATACGAAAGCCAAAACCGAAAATACCCAACACCACTTCTTGTCCGTGACTCTCTTCCTACACAGCCAGGAATTCCATTTCACAGCAAAGCTTTTGTGGATTTCACGAGCAATTAAATCCTCTCAGGTGCTCCACGCTCCCTTCCACAACCTTCTTTCTCCTATAATATCTTTTCACTCAAACTCAATCTCGGATTTTGATGACGATAGCTCGTATAAATGGACCCAGACAAACCACATGCAATTCACCAAGTCATCGCACAGTCCTCTTCTCCAGTCGTTCTTATCCAATCCAGTCTAAAGTCCGCAATCTCTCATTCTAATTAAAACTTCTACTCATGTCTTCTCCTTCTTAATACTTTCTCACTCCCTTCCCCCAAATCACATCGTGTGTGTACAAACAACGAAAAACCAATTGACACACTGTTCCCAAAAAAACATTCCGTGTCTTCCCCAAACCAACAATGTACTATGAAATACCTGTGGAACCCAAGCCACGCGTACTCACACAAATAAGTCCAACTGACACTGTTGATTTCCCTTTTAAAACCCCAACGTCATTTTTCACGGAAAGCCTTGAAGAAAACTTTCCTTACAAGTAAAATAACAACCAAATGTTGAATGTATTCATCTTCTGAAACATGACATACTAGAAAACATTCTACTCTTCTTCCACTTCTAAGAAAACTAACAATATAGTTTTTGCATTAATGAAATGACAAAAGAGAAAGAGCCTTTTAAAGTTTACCTATGTATTCCTTATATATCCCTCCAATCGAATCTTCGTAATTTACTAAACATGCCATCATGGGCTTCTGACTTATTCACAACATCTCAACATCCCAACCAACCCAACAAGAGAAATTGATCAACAAAACACACGTAATGATGAGTAATACAAAGCCTTGTATAATTCAGTTTCAATTTCCTAATTCCTCTCATCAATAATGACGCACAAAGAGGTACGAGACAAAACTCCTAGAAACTTTGATGATAATACCCTTCATATATTTCCTATTAGTGTCTGCACACGCAAACACAAGTCCAATTCCAGTACTCTGATATAGTTTCATGCGAAACCAAATGATCTGTCCTTCACATAACGAAGAAATGGCAAAAGTCAAGAGAAGCAGAGAGATCCTTTCGTCATTCCTATGAGAAACATGTATAAGTACACACTCATCGTGCTTAGTCCATTAGAAGAATACTCCATTCTAAATAATGACAAGGATAATAGCAAACATAAGTTCATTGTTTGTGTAATAAGTAGTGTGTATGCGAGAAATGGCACAAGTCATCTCTCCCACAAGCTCAAAACCTGAAATACCCAAATACCCAACCATTTTAATTAGAGCTTTTGATTGCTCCTCTCACTAAATGGCAGCTCATCTTCCTTCCACATAAATTACTGAATTAATAATGGATCACGGGACACACACACGCTCAACTGCCACCACATTCACTTCACTTGTAACAGTGAATGTGGTGAAAGTTATTTGAAACCAAATTGTACTTGTAATTCAGAGAAATCATCCTTCAAATACTTCGTCCGAGAGAGCAAAGCATACAACGGTATTATTATTCCCCTCAAAACTCTAATGGTTTCCAAGAAATGACAAATCACAAATATTTCCATCCATTATCCTCTACACATATCTTCCACGGACTCCCATATGTAAAATCATGTGCGTGTGTGGGAGTTCATACTTTAGAATAGCGAACACAGGAGCAGAAGGCTCTCATATCTCTTCAAAACCCTCTTTGACATTGTGTGACAGCCAAAGGCTCACACAAAAGACCGATCTTTCCTTTTTATGTCAAAAGGAAAGTCTCTTTCTCCATTTCAATGTATTCTAATCCTTCAATACAAAAGGAATATAATAATCATCTTAAAACCTTATGTCACTTTGCCCTCAAAAACTATAAATCTGATACCTACTGTCTAATCCAATATACTCAACATATTCTACGTATTCCATATGGATTTCAACACTTACCTACTTTACTTGCAGTAACTCATCTTTCCACATATATATGATTCCACTACCACAACGTAATATTTAGTTGTTAAGACCTTAATCTGGATGAAGCAGCTCTCATCTACTAGACCTTGAACAATCCACCATATTGGACATTTTACCTTATTAATCTTTCATCCACTTTGTCCTTCCAGTTTTCCTATCTCCGCTTAAAGACTTATCTTTCTCAGAATCTTATATACTTATTTGTCCATTGATTTTCTTCAAGGAGAAATATATCAAAAAGGACAAATGAAAAACAAGTTCACTCGCTCAACAACTTACAATATAACATTACACACCATTTCCAAGTATTCTTGTTCGTTGTGTTGGAACTTTCAAAGATCTCAAAACAAATTCCACAACTGGAGAAAGTCCCACACTCATCAAAGCTGACTTCCACACTTCCACAGATCTCAAGTCAATTCCAATGTTCTTCTGTTTGTGCGTGGTTTAGACTAATTGAATTCCTCCAAAGACTTACACTGATTTCTTTCCAAGTTGCAACGTGCAGTAATAATAATGTACAACAAGGACTCGGAGAGTTTACTCAAATCACAAACAACTTCTCCTATTCCTTCTAATTGTTAATTAGACTCTTAGAACTTGTGAGAAGTTAATTGCATTGTTTACTCCTACCGTCCTACCTGCTTCTCCTTCCTTCATCCTTAGAACACCAAAAACTTGTCAGCCGTATGAAATTCATTCTGGTTTGTGTTCACGAGATCGATTCAAACATCCAAAGCAGTCGCTTTCCCTGCTGAGTTCCTTAAACACTCAGCCAGACCAAATCAAAGCTTCTTTACTTCTTATCCACTCCAAATTCTCCATACAAATGACGCTTAACAAACTTCTTCCCTACCTAACGCCACCACCCTGCCGGTGTGGGTGAACATTTAACCTTCTCTTCACTTCTCATGTACTCTCGTTAAATTGATTGATTGTAATCGATCACCACGTCTCCTCCACCAAAGTTCCTTTCGACAGAAGTAGCCGAGATCTTATTATACTCCCAAAGTAGTTTCCCCTTTTAACCACAGAATAAATATAAAACACTTTCAAGAAAACTTTCTCTGTTTTGCCTTTTAATGTTCCTCTGCTTCTTTTGCAGTCGAACGTGTTTTGGATGAAGAGGACTTTTCATCAGGAGGCTCTTCGTCCACTGACAAAGCAAGGACGTATACTTATCCCTCTGGAAGGAAGAAATCAGGTGGTGCCAAAAAGTCACATTCCCTTCCTGACTCCAGCCTCCTCCCACTCTGTTGCATTAACAATGGACAGATGGGGAACAGCAGTGGAGGAAGTAGCGGAGGAGGAAACCTGAGGGACAGTGGGAGACTTGGCTCGGGCCCCACAAGACCTTCCGTCTCCACCACCGGGGCTACCCGAGAAACTTCCATCTCAGGAGAGTGGCTCCTTAAGCGACGCATCACGTCCAAGAGTGACGGAGACTCTCCTTCTGTCCAAGACGAGTTTTACTTCACTGACCACCCCTTCCATCACCCGAAGCGAGGGGCTTCCAACGGTAACCATTCTACATTTTAATTCACATAATACATCGATTGTGTTTGTTAATTCAACCACTGTAAAGAAAAGTCCATCATTAAGCCAATCTAGCGCATCTCTCAATATCTCGCTACAAAAATTGGTATTGACTTTCAGAAAGCGAGCTTTACACAGGAAAGAGCCAGCCATCTCGAGTAAGCAAGGGACCCTGTGGAGGAGTCTTATCCCGAAGAACTTCAAAACCAACCAACAACAGATCCTCGGATGACTTGTGTCCATGTGATTTACGTCGAATCGAAGACGACGAAGAAGAAGACTACGATGATGAAGAAGACTGCCCTCACGATGAGTTGATCAAAGGTCCTTATGGACTTCCCACTGAAGCTCTCATTCCCAAAATGATCCCATCCATCGCTTCCACCACCCCGGCTTCCGTCGAACCCCCTCTGAGTCTCAATTATTCCCCATCAATCCTCAAAGTCAACCCTGAATCCATCCCAACCTCCAGATCCTTCAAGGACGCCATCCAAGCTGGATCTTAAAACCCACATACATAAATATACATATAGTCCATGTTGATATTTTGTGATCCTACCCGAGAGAAAGTCTACTTACTACATAAACATATACAGCTACACTGAAGGGGCTAATTAAGCTCTCCCTTCCCACACATACCCGTAAATCCTTAAAATACTTATCCACGTAATATTTACAAACCACAAAGCCCAAAGAAACCCTCAAGAAACTCATCATAATATATTGTAAACATAAAAACTAGAACACCACATGGAAAGCAGCCACACAACAATTTAAAAACCTAACTAGAACAGTCCCCAGCAGAAAGTATTTGTTACATTGTTTTTTCTCCAATATTTCCAATACAGTTCAAAGATTACACTACAAGATCAACAACAACCAGTTATTTTGATTTCTTGGAAACTCACACAATAAACATTCTCATTCCTATGTTTTCTCTACCTTTTTAAGTGGTTTCTTATTACACAACTTCTTTTGTACAAACACACCTGTCCTCCCTTTGTCCGCTTACAATGAAATGCGAGTGTATCAAAATACTTAAGTCACATGAAACCCTATAAAAAGAAGTCTGTTTACAGATATTATTACAAGAGAAATACATGTTGTGTATATAGTAGTACCTGCAAACATATTTCATCTGTCCTTATATATATAGTAACTCTCAATTGTCTAAGGATATATACGTATGTATTTCATATTAAGTATACTTTTAGAGAAAGTCTTATACTTGTTGGTGCTCTGTGTCTCTCTATTTGCTACGTTTCCATCGTTCGGAATCCCAGTTTCTAATATTTCCTTGTCATTCATCAAAGCCCACACGTGTGTACATTTATATACACAGAAAAACACATTGTGAATTAATCATAAGCGTGATGTTGATGACAATTAAAATATTTATGAGGATGTGTCTCAGAGATCTCTCATTATTCCAAGCATAATACTTTTAAAGTGTTTATTCAAGTTCTGCATGAGCTGCACACAAAGTGGATCATGAGATGCATTTCTCTACCCAGTAACCCTTCACAGCGGAATATCCGTCGTGTGTTTTTTACATGTTGCATGTGTGTGTGTTGTGAGAGATGTGGACCAACATGAATTTTCCACTCATTGGACGTGTTATTATTATTCCTTCGTCCCCACAGAGTATAAAAAACTCATGATGCAAAGCAATGCTAATGTCACGATGGAAATGCAACAACTGGGAAAACATTTTATTGCTTTCTCCACAGAAACTCGTGTGGGTTGTTGCATCTAAAAGTTGTAGAGTTTCCAGATCCCATTCTCAAGTTCTCTCCTTTGGTCTCTGCAGGTGCCGGAGGGAGTCCAGGGATCCTTATTTCCCTTCCATCCTGAATTCTTCAAAAGACATATGACACACATGCAATCCTCATTCATTCCTACGTAAGTATAGTGACATATTCAAGCCCGGAATTCCCCTGGCAAATAAATTGCAACTTTGTAAGTACACACAGATGTTTAAATATGTCCCAGTCAACTTTCCTAGTCATTGGCTACCCTAAATCATACTTTATCATTACCAAAGGTCTCATGTTCTGCACAAACATGCATCAAATATCCAGGACACTCTGCCAATGAATAAGTAATCGATCAATCTCCCATGTCACGATATCTGGTTTGACGTAATTCATTCTTCCAATTCCATGATAAGTAATCAATGCCAATTCGGTTGGATTGTCAACCTCTTTAGAAGATAAAATTGTTCTTTTTTCAAGAGGTTGTTTGGCATGAAGGATATTCAGTTGCAAAGACCCATTTCCAAGGAGTATTCCACAAGTCGGACGGAGAAGTAACACCAACATAGACACGTACATTCAGAGACTCAGACATCAGAAAATGATTAAGACAACCACACTGGGGCTTTTCGCAGGAGTCCTCCTGCTGCTCCTTTCCCAAGTAAGCCCAACTGACCATTTCCTGTTGATTCAATTACACTAGAATCATTTCTCTGTAGGTTTACGCACAATATCCTGTCACTTGTCCAACTCCAGAACCCGGAGCACCCCCAGTTTTACTTCCAAACCCCGTTGACTGCACCAAATACTATGTGTGTGATGGTCGGAATCCCATTGCAATGGATTGTCCTTTCCCATTAGTCTTCGATCCCACTATTAACGCATGCCAGAGTCCTGGACTTTATCAATGCATCCCAACCACTGAGCTTACCACATCCACCACAACCACACCCGCACCCACTACTGAAGACCCCGCACCCCCTTCAACTACACCAGACGAACCAGCAACAGAATACACCTCAGTCATGCCAGAAATTAAGTTGCACGCTGTAGTTTAACCTTCCAAGGCTTTAAACTTTAAACTACCAAAATCCTGAGAGAATAAAAGTCTTCTCGAATAAACCAAGTAGTCCGAGTGGAAATCCACGTCATATAGCTTTATTTACTTTTCATATTTAATTGGTAACCTCTGGTAATACATCGGAATCCGGAGTCATATTAACCAAGTCATCGGAATGACAGTAAAATTGTCTATAAGTACTTTTGTTTGTAACACAGGGATTCGTTTCAAGTCAGCGTTGTTCCTAAATTCTTAATTAGAGGCAAGATCTGAGAGGACAAAATAATACTTTCCATTCCACACTTGCTCAACACTAACAACTCACAACAAGTCACAATACACAAGTTCATCACAATCCTCCCAAGGATTTACACACAAAGCTGTGTCAACTGTGAATCCACAAGAAGCCTACACGTCTTTTCATACTTTATGCATATTTGTATAGCTTCACACAGTGGTTCCCAGAGTCTGCTATGGCCACGTAGCCGTCTGGAGTTACGGTGAGTCCCTGGGGACCATACAGTGGCTCCACAGAGGTACTCACGTACGATAGGAATGATCCTTGACTATCAAATATCTACAAGACAACAAACAGTCAATGGATTGTTATGATGAGATTACTATAACGACACTCACTTGAATTCTACTGTTGCCCCAATCAGCGACAAGGATGTTGTCGTTCTTGTCCACTGCCACTCCAGTAGGAGCGTTAAACTGCCCGTTGCCTTCTCCATTCGTTCCAAAGCTGTACAAGTAGTCTCCTTCGTGGTCGAAAACCTGGATTTAATTACCATCAAATCACCAAATGAGTCATAAAACATCTCATAACGTCCAATCTTGCTCCTTCTCTAACCTTAACGCAATGGTTGTGGAAATCCGTGATGATTATGTTTCCCTTCGAGTTCACAGCCACAAAGTGTGGACCAGCAAACTGCCCTTCGTCATTTCCTCTCGATCCGAATTTATGGAGGAGTTTCCCATTAGGCTGGAACACGAGGATGCACGAGGCCTTATTATCCACCACGTAAATGTGGCCATTTGAATCCACCGTGAGTCCCTTGGGACCCAAAAGCTTCCCATGGCCTATTCGACTCATAAACTTTCCCGTTGGGTCAAATATGGATATCCATTTGTTGTCATAGTCTGCAATGGCTATGTTCCCCGTAGCTGGAAGCACAGCCACTCCTACAGGCCGTTGCAACTGTCCCACCGTTCTTCCTCGAACTCCAAATCGTAGTTTGATCTCCCCCGTGTTATCAAAAATTTGGACACATTGGTTATTTGAATCGGTGACAACTATGCGTCCATTGTTGGTGGCTGCAACTCCCTGAGGATTCGTAAAGCCTCCACGTTCCCTTCCTCTGTGACCGATCTTCAAGATCAAGTCATCTTCCAAAGTAGCACTTCTTCTTGAACTCGATCCGACCACTGAGCCGCTTCCATTTGTCTTTGAGATGTGACCGTTGCTGTAGAATCGCTTGGTGGGAGTGGACATTCTTGACCGAGGGGAAAGTGAAGCACCGTTGGCACGAGGAATTCTTGAGAGTGAATTACAACCATTTCCTACGGGGGAATTGTTCTGGGACAATCCGTTAATGTGGTGATGTGGACTTGAACTTGCAGAACGGTCTTCTGCATCGTACGCGTGGAACTGAAAGTCATACAGAAGTTTTAGTTCCAACAGCTACTTAAAAGATTAAAGGCTTTGACGTAGGCTTACTTGGAATGGACTACCAGAAATATGTTGATTCTTAATTAAGACAGACAAAGTAAAGGATCCGATGCGCGATACGAGAAACCTAATGATGAATGAGCGATTATCCGAAAGTCTGGGCTGTTCCAGGGAATACACAACGTCCTTCGTGGAGGCCGACACAAGGACGTCTTCAAGTCCCAATTCAATATTAGGAGCGTAGTTGGCTGAGAGATGAAGCTGCAGAAAATGTCTCCTTCCAATGGGAACGCATCTGGACTCTGTAACTTCACCGGAAATGGCCCATCCTTTATGTAACGACGAGACAACACGACCGAGCCCATTCACATCCAGTCTGTCTACCGTCAGTCTCTCAAATCTTTTATGACCAACAACCACGCAAACATTTAGCACCTTTAGCGTAATAAAGTTAATAGCAAATCTGAGCAAATCTCATACTCGAGGGAATCATCCAACTGCTGTTGCACCGCTTGAGGAGACAATTCCATTTGGGAATATTCCTCCAGACGCTCACCCACTTGTTTCTTCACAAACAAAATCTCCGTCTCGTTCTCATGGCTAAGAGCTTTTTCAGTTAGCAAGCAACATTCCTTCACTTCCGTTAAGTGGGACTTGAGAAGTTCCCGAGATTTCTCTGTCAAGCAAGACGTAAGTTTAGGACAAGGATTCTTTTCACTACTCGTTGATATATCTGCCAAAAGTACTCACGTATCAGATTCAGTTTGAGATTAAATTGAGTCTCCAGTTCGTCCAGGAGGACTCCCTTTCTCGCCTCCAATCTCTCCACTAAGTCATCAAAGGCTGATTGGATTTGGTCCACTCCCTCAGACTTTCTTTGGGCAAGCACACCAACCGACTCGTCAGTCGACCTTGCTGCTTCATCCAGAGATTTCACCTGTCACAACAAAAAACTCATTAAGCCAACTGTATCTCTATCCAAATCTCCACCTTTTCTTACTTTGTCATTAACACTACGCAAAAGTTCCTCCAACCGGACTTTCTCCTCCACAACCGCATCCATCGCTCGTATCGTCGTGTGTCGTCCGTGCTCAATATCCGTACACGAACTACAAATTGCTGTGTCACAGTCTCTGCAGAAGAACCTCAGCGTCTGTCCCGAGTGACTTGGACAATACAGATACCGCAACTCGTCTTCCTTCTCTGAAACTCCGTTGGACTTTAAACTCTTCGGCCCATTTCCATTTTCACTCCGTCCACCACTGCTCACCGTCCTTTCATCTCCATCAGTGTCTTCAGTCAGGGGGAATATCTGATGACACGACAAAGACTTGTCTCCATCCTGAAAACGCCACAACAACGTCTTATTCCTTCACCAAGTCTTTCATGTATTTCTTTGCAGGGATTTACTTACGGGGTGACTTGCACAACACGCTTCACACATGTCCACATCACAGTCATGACACTTAAACTTGGCCTCTTGGCCACACACACTACATGTGTGTCTGTCCATCGAGAGATTGGAGACACAAAAGTTTGTCTGAAGCGCTGTGACCTGCAGACATCCCAAATATTCCAAAATAGCATTGCGTACACTTTCTAAGAACCTTAAGACGTATCAACTTACCCCTTTTTCCGGGAGAATGGACTGCTGCCGACACTCTGGACAAGTGAGAGTCAAACTCTCCGGAGGAAGGTAACCTATCAAACACAACTCGCAGAATGTATGGAGACAAGGCAGCACCTGGAACGGTCAATCATTCCACAAAGATTAGTTCCCAATAATCTTTCCAATAATCACCAAAACCCGTAAAAACTAATAAGCTTTCCCCAACAAAACCCTCGCACTTCCAGGCACAAAACCAAACCTACTGGCGAAGGTCACTCGTAATGATTCCCTACTCACGCAACTAACAAGATGTTCCGAGATTCCTCATTAATTCAATTAGGGAGCATGATGACGAGATATCTGATGACTGATAGACACACAGACACTGCAGTCGTGACTTTGATTCTTATTTCCTCAGAAGTTAAACTGATTAGCCACAAAATCCACCGGGAGATAACATCTCTCTCGTCTCTGCGTGCCATTGATGCACTGCAAATTTCCATTATTTAATCCTATGCTTCTTCTTAGCAGGTGGACTGACCCACGTCTTTCCATTCAAATGCTTCTCTATATGCCTCTTCTCTATCACAACCTCATGACAATCACGATCAGTCTGACTTCACGCAAAGATAACAACTGACCAACCACTTTAACACAAAAGCTCCTTCTGTATCAGCCATAAGCTCTCCCCGTAGTTTTGTGGTTTTCTCACACAAAACTTGTACCAAAAAATCCTGTTATTTAGACTCAAAATCCTTATCGCCCTGTATATAACATCAAATCCTCCTTCGTGATGGATTCAATCGACCGACATCATCCTTAACGGTTTTTTGTGTGTTTTACAAGAACCAAAATGTATTATTGACTTGGAATAAAAATAACTCTTCTACCCAATGACAATCTCATGTGAGTTAGGCTCACTTAGACTCATAGATCACTCCCACACTACAATAGTCAATCGATACAAAAACTACAATCCCACAGACTCAAATCACAGAGAGATACTTTTAGATAAAAACACTCAAAACTAATGAACCAAACCTCCTCTTTCCTGGAAACCTTTGGGTACTCACAGCGTTTGTTAAACGCTTCAGAAGCGTTGCGTCCTCTGACTCATTAGCCCACCGAAGCTTAACTGAAACGAGTCAATTGTTCCCCGAGTCCTAAGCTTTTTATGAAGACGCCTCAAAAGATTATTAGACGTGACTGGGACTAAACACGGACTCTTCAACCTGCGTCACTTACACGAGACTTTTTGGGAGCTGTTGAGGTGAAACTAAAGTTATCCTAGCTAACTCTCATCTCTTGATGTGCCACACCGTCTAAAATCTATTAAAAAGGTGGATCTCCGCTTTGCCAAAAATGTAATTTCCATCACATGCCATTTCACAAGTGGATTATTATGCATCCATCCCCAATTTCCATTTCCAATCAGTCTGCCCCTGTGTGACATGTACTGACTAAGGCAAGAAAGGAAATGGATTTCCGCCCAACTTCTAACTACCTACTAATTACTAATTAACACTTACAAGGTCGTAATAATCAAATGTGACACACGTACCTTTGGGTTTTTATACTTGTCCCGACAAATAGAGCAACTCAAGGGATGTCTCTGGAGACTTGAAGGTCCAGACGAAGAGGTCGGTGAAGATGACATGATTGACCCTCCACCTCCACACTTTAGAAAGGACAATGGGTCATTATTGTTGTTCCCAGTGTTCGTTGTCGTCGTCGTTGAGCTGCTCAGACTGTTTGACATCCTCCGACCAACACTTCCACCTACTCCACCCCCAAGAACTCCTCCTTTTCCACGACACACTTGCTGAAATCAAACAGAGTCACAGCGTTCACACTAATTCCTTCACACAACAAAGACTTTCAAAGCCCGTTGTCCTTTCAATCCGACTCAGGACATGATAATGAGTGACCTTAATGTCCCATCACGATCCATAAGCCAAACCGTTACAACACCAACTCATCAAACTCCACAATCCCTAATAACACTGTCTCACAATCTCATGATTTCTCATCATCTCTGTATACCATTAGACAACCCAAATACCCAAAACACACATCACATCAGTAGAGACCAAGTTCCCTGTGTGTAATTAGCCCATTCCTACTCTCCTCAATCATAATCCTCACCATTTCAGCCTCTCAAACATTATTTTCCTAATTAGCATATTAAATCTCTCTCATTTAAACCAACAAAGTCGGGATTTCTTACACAACCACTCGCTACTTCCATGGGAATATTAAGTCTCACATCTCAAGTGCATCTTGACTACTTCACACTATCTCTCTCTTCATTACTTAAAAGATTGAGACATTTAGATTCAATCCCTGTCATGAGTAACTGAGTAACAAATGACTCATTTGCATGTGTGCAAAACCCTCTACACCAGAGACAGTCAATATGCAACAAAATGTATGCAGTAGTACGGTTAACATTAATAATGCATGAGACTCAAAAGACTCACATTCTCTGTGGTATTTATTCCTCATAACCTTAAAATCCAAGAGTCCCTTTAGCCTCAAATATTTTCCTTATAGTTCCAAACTCCACGACCAAAAATACCCAGAGTCATCTAACCACTCCAGCCATCCCAAGAATCTGCAGTATTTTAGGTAATCTCCATGCCTCTAATCCCTACACGTTTAATGCACCAGAACTAGCAGAACCAAATAGGCCCTCTCCCCTCCAAACATAAACCCATTTGCGTCATCATTGTTCAATGAAACTTCTGTTTATTCCCATTTACACTACAACAACGCACAAAACAAATGACCAAATAAATTGGCCATTGTCTAACTGCCATCCCACCAGAGAAACTCGATATTTCTCATATCAACTTCCACTTTTAAGGAACACCAGAAGCAGCGTATCAACTGTATTCCCATTTCCACCACATACTTCCAACTTCCAAGCAATCCATCACTTGTACGAATGTGGTGATAACACATGACAATCAACCACACACAAACTCCTATTGATTCCCAGACGTGCATTCATAATAACAAATGTGCATTGCTTATTCCTACTCATCCCATCTCACTAGGACACATTTCTCGACTATAATGACCGATTAATTATTCTGTAGAATAAAAGGAATACTTAAATCACTCCTAATTATTGTCCCAACTGTCTGCATAAAAAAATGATTAGATTATCCAAGGTCCAAGCTTATGTGCAACACTCACTCGTACAAGTCAAAGATAAGAACACTTTCACATACTTCCCATTATTATTAGATTTCCCTTTACCACAAACAATGTAAGTAGATTCCACAACATTTTTTATGATCTCCTGACAGTGGCAACTTTATCATTTCCTCCAACACATATCATCACCCCGCATCCTACGTGGTATCATAATTATCCGTGCAAAAATCCCTTTGTGCATCATCAATCTATCAGTATTATGTTTGCAAAGTCAAAGTCAACACTGCTGACTGCGGACTGTACGGAGTCTTTCATCTGCAAGCGATTTGCAGCCTATGAAAGCAAATAATAAACACTTCTCTGTGTGTATCTGATTTATGATTTGTGTCGTAATGTTGTAACGGTGGAATTATGACGAAAGGTTTGTTGTTTGTTTGTTAGGGAGATTTGCCATTTCCACGAATACTGCGCGTTACCACTGCCCTTTAGTTCCGCATTTGATATTTATGTTAGATTACCAAGCAGCTAACAAAACAATGGAATAATATATTCCAAGACTTCCTGGACAAGAGACGCCTACTCTGATAACTAGACCTGTTATGCCTCCTCCTGGCCTTAGAGAAAGTGGAGCACTAAGCTTTCCCACCTTGGGAAAGGACAGGTATCCACAGAATGCGTGAAAGTGTGTATGTGTCTGTGGGTAGTTTCACCTGGACAAATCG
>JAQGAB010000607.1:0-24248 GCA_034696565.1 Isotomurus graminis | reverse complement strand
GCAGCGTGCATCGGTTCATCTATATGACAAAAAGGCTGGTAGAGTTGTTTTTCATCGTTACAGTAACTTAAATCAAGCACATTACCTTGCCCTACTGCTGCTTCCAATGAGTTTAAATTTGCTTGGGCAATTTTAAAGAAATGTAAAATGATAGGATTTAAATATCAGAAAAATAATATTCCTGCTGTACTGCAAGCCATATCGAATTGTTAAGAAGAAGCCACTTGATAATGCAACGAATAAATTTGATAAACTTTGAATGGTCGTTATGTCATATTTTGTTGGGCCACTAAAAATAAAAGCAGTCCGTCCACAATCGGCTAGCATTTACATTTATCTCTATTGTTTAGGCACCGGGGTCTCAGGCACTAGGGTCAATAGGCACCTGGGTCAATAGGCTCCTGGGTCTCAGGCACTGGGGTCACATAGGCACGCATATCGCAGGCACTGGGGTCGCGTCACCGGTGTTGCAGGAACTCGTGTCGTCGGCACTCGGGCCTCGCACCCACCTGATGATACAACGAATAAATTTGGTTTCTGCTAAAAAATACCTACACCAAGCAGCCTCTTTAAGCCCAGGTAACTGAAGGCCTCATACATAAAACACAAAATCACGCAGTTATACACCCAAAACCTACCCAAGCATCCTTCTTTAGCCCAGTCAATTTTGCAAGTTGTGATTTTTAGCCCAGTCAATTTGGGCTTATAGGCTCACCTGTGTCGTCCGGATGTCCGGTGTAGTGTTTTTTAGGTTGCAAATGACCCTTACAGTTAAATTAGCCCTGCATTAGGTTTCTCTAGCGCTTAATGTGGTTGGCTATTTAGAAATTGAAAAATCGGGTATTTTTTAGTAGCATAATTTTTTTTTCACATTTAAGCACTCTGCTGCAACGATTTTGATCTTCCATACAAATACCAAAGTTGCTCTAAGTCATGATATCTTGCGACCATGAAAGTATTGGAGAAGCGTCCAGCCCCGTTCGGGCCCTGCAGTCGATAATTCCAACAATTTCTTTGCTACTTAAGCACGAATTGTGAGCGAGTTAAGCAATTGAAAGTTATAAGATTTAGGTTACACAATCACAATCACTGTTTCAAGCAATGTGCAAAATATAAGATTAATCGGCCGAACGATTAAAGTGATATTAAACAGCAAAGTTAAAAACACTACACCGGATAGCGGGACGACACACGTGAGCCTATAAGCCCAAATTGACTGGGCTAAAAACATGCATATGCCTATAGCTATGATGTCGTTAGCGACGCGAATTTTCGTACCTTTAAGCCCCATTTAAGGACTCTGCTGCAACGATTTCGAACTTCTATACGAATACCAAAGTTGCTTTAAATTACTATGTCTTGTGACTGTGAAAAAATTGGAGAAGCGTCCCGCTTGGTTTGGCCTCTACTAACGTTGGGGTTTACTGTTTTGACCCATTTGGGTGACCCCCACGGGTCACTGATTACTCTGATGGACACCAAATTGTGAGCGGGAGGTCCGAATCGCTTTTGCAAGATCCCTACAAAATTTGGTTACAATCGGTTGGGTGGGTCTTGAGATAAATCGGGATCACATAGACAGACAGACGGATAGCGTGACAACACGTATCCTCGTATATGCACCAGTTACCTGGGCAAAAAAAGGAGAAGAGCTGTGCTTAGTTTGGCCTCTGCTGTCGTTATTGTTTGCTGTTTATACCTATTTGGGAGACCCTCACCGGTCACCTAGCACACCGATCGACACCCAATTTTGGACGAAAGGTCTGGAGCGCTTTTGTAACGTCCGCACTAAATTTGGTTACGATCGGTCTGGTGGGTCTTGAGTTGAATCGCGATCAGACAGACAGACAGGTGGCGTCCCATCACGTATGCTCCTATATGCACCAGTTACCTAGGCAAAACAAGAAACCTAAAGCAATATTCATTACGTTACTGATTTATTATGTTTTTACCCAACGATTTAGTTGAATAAGAAAAGTAATCTCTTACTGAACTTCCACGAACTAATTCCTAATGTATTCACTTGTGCATAAAAACACGCCTGTTATAAACGACATTTCCCGACACTTAATATTTTGTTGATGCTCCCTGTACTATAGCTTTTAAGTGGAAGGTTAAGTTGTACTGTGGCGTACAATTCATGCAAACAATAGTAACTGTTGTATAAGTGATGATGTGTGTATCATTCGCAGTGTACATGGAACTGACCTACAGTGTCGGCCTTCAATAGCCAATGTCAAATCTGTAGACACAGAAAAAAGACTTGTAAACACGGAACTACTTATCAGTAAGTGACAGTAAAGTAAGTTATCCCTTGGTTTGTGTTGACTTTATGAAAAGTAAATTCACATCTGGACTTCAAACTGTCATGTACTGTTACGTATAAAACAACTGCAACCTTGCATTGATCTATTAAATGTCTCTTTATTAATGTGACACAGTCTGTGTTCAATAAAAACTAGTTCCGTAGGTGGTTCCGGAATGAGGCAACACCTTACAGCATGCTAAGATACAATTAAGTGACTGGGATCATGCAATGTTAATCATCTTAATTAGTAAATGAACTACCAGAATTACTTGCAACTGGATGGCAATGCCCCTTCACAGGAGATGTGCCTTTGAAGAATAGAAAAATACACACAAAACTACTTTAGCAAGACACCTGCATCTTAGTACATTTGGAACTGAGTATAAATACATCTTGGAGACACAGACAGTTTATCAGATCCATCAATTCCTTCCATTTCAACACAACATCCTCCTGTGTCATCCAAAACCGATAAATATGATTCAGGTAAGCACACAGGGTGAATTGAGACATGAATATATCTGTATTGTTTTTAATTATGTGTTCATACTGGCAGGCACTTTTTATTCTGGCTCTTGTGAGTGCCATCCAAGCTGGAGCTCAGTTCAGTTACTCAGGAATCCCAGTGACAGTTCCCGAAGCTGTGCGAGTTCCAAGTTACAACTTCGGGTACACAGTGTCTGACAAAGTCTACGGGGACCACAAGTGGCAAGGCGAATCACGGGAAGGTGACGTTGTAAAGGGAATGTACTCTCTCATTCAACCCGATGGATTCCTTCGAACTGTAACTTACACTGCTGACCCTCTCAATGGATTCAACGCTGTTGTCAAGTTCACCGCTCCTGAAAACGCCAAGGCTGTTCTTGCAGCTAAGGGATTCCCTATTGACTAAGATATTTAAGTAACAACATCCAATGTTAAGAGTACGAGAAACTATTTGTCCAGAAATCATCGATCTATTAAATTATTCTGAAAGCCTGTTAAGTATCCATTCACTTACAGTTAATTTCATCCGTTTCGGCTAAAGAAAACTCAATGGAACATAACGGGATTTATTAAGGATTTAGTTGAGATACAAGATAAGTCTAGTCTACTATTACATTGCTATATCCATTTCAATTTCCAGTTGGAATGTTTAACTATATTTATTGCATATCTAGATTCATTGCTGATGGCATAGTTAATAGCAAACTCATGTTACGAGCACATAATAAATTAATTGCGCTAATCGTCCTTGCCGATTAAATACTTTAATACATTCTGGACATATTGTTCATCATTTACTTAGTTATTCTAATATTAAATTCCATTGTTACAGTTCAATAAATACTCGTGTCGTACTAAAAGACATTTGAATAATCTAAAATCATTTTAATCAAATATTTTCAATGTAATCAAATATTTTTACTGTTTACTATTAAAAAAGAGTAATTAAACAATAGCTTCTCTGGTACATCGAAAGTCTTAATATTCGATGAAATTGTGAGAGTAGATTACAGTAACACCTCCCACTAGTTCACACTACACCATGATTGGAGTTCGACTCACGCTAATCCTGCTGTGCCATCTGGTCCTCCAAGACAAGTCAATTGCAGACTACACTTGTGTATGTCCTCCTGGAGTCAAATTTGATTTCTATTGCGGATACGAACTCATAGAGCTCAACAAAAAATCAGCAACGAAAGTAGACCAAAGAACGTGTGATCCGGACAACAATTACCTCTGCACCCTCCCATCATACCATTCATTCAACAGTCTCAAGAGTTGTGGAAAGTGGACGAAATGCAAAAGATGTTCACCTGCGTATGCCCATCTGGAGAAAAAGTATAACGACAAGCGGTTTACGGATCCAATGAGAATCATGTGCATTCAGAAGTTTGGTAAGTCACACATTACGGAATACAGTTAGCTTACTAATGTTTGTTTTATTTCAGACTTGCCAAAATAAAAGGCCCTTGTGGAAATATTCGTATTCGTCTACGCAGTTCCCAGTGCAAGGGATGAAATTAAAGGTTCTTGTTTCCACTGTACCTTTCTTCTAAAATGGGAAGTATCCTTTAATTGTTTCTTTAAGTGTTTATGTAACTACCTTGTGTATCAAGTCACAAGCTATTATCGAATATTCTTATTTCACATATTCGTCATTAGGAGATAACACGAGAGTGACGAATAAACCTCGCCTTCTTATTTACATAGCTTATTTAGGAGCATAAAATTAATATTGTGGACATATGGAAATGTCGTTAAAGGCTGCTTGGTGTCAATTTCTTAGACAGACATGTCGTAACTACTCAAGAACAGTAATAACTAATCCTGGTCCTCGCAGTGGCATCACTTTGCCTTCATTCCGAATCTGATAGGTTCTGAGGCAAAGCTCGCATCGTTAAACTCACCATAGTCACAGACGCTGAGTTAATTTTATTCAGAGAACACCTGAAACTGCCCACAATGTATTTTATTATTCAGACGATAGTTAAACAGCAGGCCCGCCCCGTGCTTCCTCTCTCTGGTATCACAGAGTCAGGAAGGACTCCGAAATCTACAGTCTTACGTGACTACCTCATTACTTAACATTCATCTTTGTGTTCAACAGGGTTGGTGGAACAATACCTGACAAGATAAGCCAAATAGACAAACAAGTCTTATATAGAGTAGTTAGATTGCTGAAATGATTGGATTTACAATTGTTCTATCTCCCATTAGTTAACTTAGTCTTCCAATAGTGCAGCAACGAAAACACAAATGTAAAACCCGAATACCGAAATCAGAATGCCATTTATGATTACCAGAAAAATCGATTTTAAATATTGAGTTTACTAAGCAATAACGAAGAACATAAAGTCAGTTGAATTACCACAATAGGCTACAAGTACTCGTATACATAATTGTTCTACGCAAAATTGTACAATGAACGTGTACCTTATCCAAGCCTTTGTTGAACACATGGAACACTGCAAACTAACCGTCGGCTCATTATTTGTATACGACTCAATTTCAAACCGACTTCTTAGTTCCCAACAAACCAAAACGAAATCAGCATTAATTGAAATCACCAGTCATATAAACTTCATGGCCATTGTCATCTCATCCGTCTTGGGACTCCAAAGATCAAAAAGCATAATGCGAACCGTTGCAACTATAAGTGTTTTCAATTTACACCTTGCAGGATATCTCGTATTTCTGATTGGATTCAATAGAAATATCAAGAAGGATGTCATTTCTCTCATTAATGGATTACTTCTGTACGAGCGAAGAACCATAACAAACTATAAAGGTATCTGTTGCGTATATATTTTGTAAGCTATGCCTAATAACGTTGAGAATGCTTAATGATTTGTTTGCAGGACAAGCAAAACCGTTTCTTAATGCTTTACGAATCATGTACAAGACGATAAATTATTTCACCCTACTACTGGCAATAACGGAAATAATTTGCATAGGCATCTTTTTCAACGATCCACCCTTCGCTGGATATATTCTTCGTTTGCTTAATACTCCGAACTGGTTATTGCTTATCTTAAGGTTGATTTACACATCCGCATTCATGCCAACAGCTATCTTAGCTACTACAATGCATGGCATGTCTGTCAACATTTACTGCGTTCAGGCTGTTGAAGTAGCCTTCTTAGTTGGTGTTCAGCGAATGAAAAGAGGATTTAATGTAAAGCGGTTCATGTCAAATGTAAAGCAGTACCGGCAGTTAAGCATTTTAGTCACCATGTTTAATAATCTGTACGGGGTGAGGATCTATAGTGAAGCTATGGTAGCAGGAATGTCCATTCCCATGGTTTGGATTTACTCCTCAATTGCTTTTAGAAACGCATTTCATCCTGGACTTGCACTGATTCTGTTTCTTAGCGGTTGTTTTACTTTGCTCATCGGTGGCCTTATGTTTGATATTCCTGGAAGGATTTGGAGTAAATCTTGTCACCTGTTAATTGAATGCCACTCATCTGTCGCTAGAGACAGCAAGCTTCGGTATGACCGTAAGATTTGTTCATCACTGCAGCCCCTGAAAATCAAAATAGGCAAGTCCAATTTCGTAGAAGCCTCTACGCCTTTAATGATCATGTCATTTTGTTTTGAAACAATAGCGTCGTTTTTGTGTCTACGTCATTTTTAGATCATGCGTTACTTGGTTCTATGCTTGCATAAGCCCAATCTCTCAAACTCCCCGTATTACATTTTTGTGTCTCTTCATTCAAAGTTAGTAAAACTATTTAAGTATATTTTTAACCAATAGCAAATACATCTGTCACGAGCATAGAACAAATTAAGTGCATCGTCCTTGCCCATTTATTGCTTCAATATGTTCTGGAAATATTAAACTACATTGTTCTAATACAATAAAAACCCGTGTCTAAAAAATCTAATATTAATCATACATAGTTTATCCTATTAAACAAGAGCAATTAAACAATAGCTTTCTGTTACATCCAAAGTCCTAATATTAGAAAAACTTACCCAGTTAGTAGCACATCACGCCGGATAACAATAAACCATGTATGGAGTTCGACTCTCGCTAATCCTGCTGTGCCATCTGGTCCTCCAAGACAAGTCAATTGCAGACTACACTTGTGTATGTCCTCCTGAAGTCAAATTTGATTTTTATTGAGGATACGAACTCATAGAGCTAAACAAAAAATCAGGGAGGAAAGTAGACCAAAGAACGTGCGATCCGGACAACAATTACCTCTGCACTCTCCCATCATACCATTCATTCAACAGTCTAAAGAGTTGTGGAAACTGGACGAAATGCAAACGATCCTGCGTATGCCCATCTGGAGAAAAAGTATAACAACGAACGGTTTACGGAACCAATGAGAATCATGTGCAATAATGTGCATTCAAAAGTTTGGTAAGTCACACGTTATGGAATTTTGTTAGCTTCCTAAGGTTTGTTTTATTTCAGACTTGCCGAAATAAAAATCCCTTGTGGAAATAAAAAACTACATTCACGAGGAAATATATTTACAATATTACATACATACTGTGCATTTGATTTAGTTCAATACTGTCCATATTCGTATTAAGTCAAGCAGTTCCCAGTCCAAGCGATGAAATTAAAACTTGAGTATCCTTTAATTATTCCTTCAAGTGTTTATGTAACTGTCTTGTGTATGACACCACAAGGTATTATCGAATGTTCTTATTTCACATAAATATTCGTCATGACATTAGTAGTTAACATGAGTGGGGAGAGACAAGTACGCACGTGGCGACCAGCGGTCAATAACAGTAAGACTGCCCACCATGTATATTATTATTCAGACGATAGTTTAACATCCAGCAGGCCCGCCCAATCCTGCCTCTTCCAGGTATCCCAGAGTCAGGAAAAACTACGGCTCTCTGAAGCCTACAGCCTGACTTGGCGACCTAACCATCATTATATGACTTTCATTTTTGGTCGTCGGCTAACATGGTTGGTGTACCGTTACAGTGCCTCACAAGATATGCCAAATATGCAAGTCTTACGGAGATTAGTTCTAATATCTAAATACTTTGTATCCAAATGGGAGTAACCGCAATGGGTCCTCGAGTTCGAAAAAGCAAGCTTGCAAGAATTTTCCCCTACGAAATAAATGTCCCAGTCAAAGCTCTCATCAAAACATGAAATTGGTGGTGCTCCTAGAAAATATAAACAGTAAAGGGTAAGCAAAGTTTGGAAACCTAGTAGATTGATTAACTGATTGAATTGACAATTGTTCTATTTCACATTAAGTCAACTGATACTAGTTTTCCTAGAGCAACAAAAAAACAGTAACGAAGAACATTAAGTCAGTCAAATCACCACAATAAGCTACAAGTACTCTTATAAATCCTTGTCCACTTTTATGCAACACTGTACCAACAATGTACGTCTACCTTATCCAAGCCTTTGTTGAACACATGGAACACTGCAAACTAACCGTCGGCTCATTATTTGTATACGACTCAAATACAAACCGACTTCTAAGTTCCCAGCAAACCAAAACGAAATCAGCGCTAATTGAAATCACCAGTCATCTTAACATGATGGCAATTGCGATCTCATCTGTTATTGGATTGCAAAGATCAAAAAGCATTATGCAAACCGTTGCTATTATAAGCGTATTCACTTTACACCTCACAGGATATCTCATATCTCTGATTGGAGTCAATAGAAATATGAAGAAAGATGTCATTTCTCTCATAAATGGAACACTCCTGTACGAGCAAAGAACAATAATAAATCACAAAGGTATCAATTACACATATCCTGTATTGTATGCTTAATAACCTTAGATTTATGTATAGGACAGGCGAAAACGTTTCTCAACGCTTTACGAATTCTGTACAAGATGCTTAACTATTTCACCCAACTAATGGTAATAACGGAAATAGTTTGTGTAGTCATTTTTTTCCACGATCCACCCTTCGCTGGATATATTCTTGGTTTGCTTGGTACTCCGAAATGGTTACTGCTGATCTTCAGGTTGATTTACACATCCACATTCATGCCAACAGCTATCTTAGCTACCTACATGCATAGCATATCTATCAACGTTTACTGCGTTCAGGCTGTCGAAGTAGCCTCCTTCATTTGTGTTCAGCGAATAAAAAGAGGCTTTAACGTAAAGCGGTTTATGACAACTGTTAAGCAGTACCGACAGCTAAGCATTTTAATCACAATGTTTAATAATCTATACGGGGTGAGGATATATAGTCAGGTTATGGTAGCAGGAATGGCTATTCCCATGTTCTGGATTTATTCGTCAATTGCTTTTAGGAAAGCATTTCACCCTGGACTTGCACTGATTCTGTTTCTTAGTGGTTGCTTTATTATCCTCGTCGGTGGGTTTATGTTTGATATTTCCGGTAGGATTTGGAGTAAATCTTGTCAACTTTTAATTAATTGCCGCTCATCTGTCGCTAGACACAGCAAACTTGACCGTAAGCTTTGTGCATCACTGCAGCCTCTGAAAATCAAAATAGGCAAGTCCAATTTCGTAGAAGCATCTACGCCATTAATGATCATGTCATTTTGTTTTGAAACAATAGCGTCGTTTTTATGTCTACGTCATTTCTAGATCATGCGTTACTTTATGCTTGCATAGGCTTATTCACATTATTCAGATGCAGCTTATGAGTTAAGCAGACATACAGTTCATAATTTAAGGCATGCTCTAGTGCTCTAGTGTTAGGTGTAGTCCTTAAATAATCGTCCAAGGAGCCAAGTTAGTATAATAAATAGAAAGTTCGTGAAAGCTTAACTTACGAAGCAGCTTTGGTTCTGGGGCTAGAGCTTACACTCGGTGGTTATCGAGTAGTACGTGGTTCAAACCCTTTACCCAGCAGCATATATTGGCTAATCCTACTCGGCTCCTAGCTCGGTGTTGAACGGGGTAGGTATCCTCTAGCATCCCACTTAATGGCAGTGTCCCTCCCTACGGAAAACGGTGCCGCTAGGGATCCCAATAGAGTGCCGATCTCTATACGAAGCGACCGACGTAATGACCCTACCTAGGGGTGTCGTGTTTGTAATAAACTTTAACTTTTGTAATTCATCTATTCATTATATTCTATTTCATACGGCAAGTGATTATATTCCCTTTGCTTATACTATCCTGCTCAAGCAGTGAACCCTTTCATAGCTGATTTAATTCACTTAGGACTGTCAACTTCAAAGTTTTATAATTTAACTTTGCAATACTTTTAATTTAATACAAGTACATCCGCATTTGTCGTCGATGTTCGTTAAACATATATAGAATGACGCTAGTATAATTAAATCATACGTGGTTTGACATCAATAATTTATACATTTTTCTGTTAATAACGGATAAGCAAATAAATGCTGCCTCGTCTTAATGTTTATTGATATTCATTACTTGTCCGAGAGATTTTTTATCCAATCAATTATTAACATTTTAATCAATTAATAACAGCTACAATTTTGAGCAGCTTGTTCGCATATGCAGGGGCGTGTACAATACAGACATCTATTCCTTTACGCAATGCTGTGGTGAAATACACACGGACAAGGACTCTACTCATCGAAAGTTTCATAAAGCCAGCGAGCTCCTTGGAAGCAGACAAACCTTTTCCATGTTGTTTAATCTTCCCTTAAAAACGTTTTAGAGTATCTTATCTGTCTTAAGTAAGTGGAAAGAAGGAAAGACAGTGGACAACCATGGAACGACTCACACGGTTAATTGTTATTGACCATTGCTATCTTCTAAAGTTTCACGCACACCAGCACACACCTGTGAACCATGCAAATGTTTGCTTATCCCAAATAAACGGAACTGATAAGCAGAGACACGGGAGTAAATGACACATCAATATTCATATGCATAGTTACTCTTGTGCATTGTGTTACTTTAACAAGCCCACATCCTCAGACTCTTCATTAGGTGAATACACGGATGCACAGACAACAGAAACACTTAATTGGTTATCAACACACACATTATTCCTGAATTTAGAACACTGCTCAGAAATAAATAAATACGCACTAATTTTTCTTTAGAATAATGAGGTGTCCAATGATAACTCCCCATAAACATGTCAACTGTTAAGTCGAATGTTCTTCATTAGACAAGACATTCAATCTTTGCGTATTCTCACGCCAACACCTCGCTGCTTTCCCTAGCAAATCTTCCGATACACAGGGTTATATTTTGTTCACTTTAAGTTGGAGGTTTGATTCTGATTACCTCGTGTACTCTGAATAATCATAGTAGAAGTGTGACTCATCATTTCGCTGTGAGTAGAAAGCATTCACAGTATTATAATCATCTTTGTCATACTAAACAAGATGTCCAGTAAAGAAAAAATTCAGCTCTTTCTTGACCTACATTTGTATTTTATGCGTACAAAACTATTCCCCAAACCTTTAAGTTTAAATCCTGCATCTTACAATTCACAAACTGTTATTCCCAAAACAACTCCAATCACAAAACACTCTATTGTTCAAGCTCTCGAAAGCAGATGACCTTCAAGCCTCAAAGAATGGAGAATGCCAAATGCATAATTCGAAAGTTTTATTAATCTCAATCATTCACATTTTTCACTTAATCATCAGTAAATATTTCATCACCAGAACAAACAGGAAAGCTCCAAACATCCTTAACAATATAATTTTGTCTCATTACTGTAAACATTGTCCGATACAAACGAGAGTATTCCTTAAAAGTTATTCGGGTAAGAACGTGACACACTTTTAAAAGCAAATAAGTTATTGACTCACAATTCACTCCATTTTATTGAATATTTCTTTTCATCATCTGAATTCTGACTTACAGGCACACGTGAGGCCAAATTTCTCATTAAATAAATCAACACTAACGAATAATCTGCTTAAGTTGGTCATTGAAACAAAATATTTGCTCAGTAAACACTTCTGGAGTTTGTGTTCTCTCTACAACATGCAATAATGTATTTACAGCACTCCAACTCTCATCCTTGTTAGTCACTCTGCTCTGTTTGATATACTGACTGTATATTTGTGTCTTTATTAAAGTATCTAATTACCAGTTCAATGACACAGTGTTTTTATAACTTAAGAAAATAATATTTGACTTCCAGTGTGGATGAAATGATGATTGATTTTTAGAAAGATGTTTAATTAAAGTAGATTGTCGAACTACATGATTTCATATTCAGCTTAATTATTTATTAGCAAGACACGAAATTAGTAAAACATTCCCAACACAGGTGATAAATACTTGGAAGCATTGACAGTTGGTGGAGTAATTGGTGTGGTGTCCTCAGTTAGTTCAGTTTCAGGTGTGGTGTCCTCAGTTAGGTAAGTTTCAGTAGTTTGTGCCGTGGTAGTAGTTGGAGTCGTCTCAGTAGTTGGAATCGTCTCAGTTTCAGTAGTTGGCAAAGTGGTAGGAGTAGGATGTTCAGTAACAACTGGTTGAAGCTCCTCATAAATCACTTCATAGTTTCGAACTGTTTCATCCATAACGTTACTTAGAATAGCTAAGCAGCAGCTTTGGCGACGAGGTGTTAAATCAACGATAAGTCCTTTCACAGTTTCATACAGGGAATTACACCTGTCACTGATAATCAGTTTGTACAAGTGGATATTGTCGTGGCTCAAAGAACCATCCTCGATTTTTGCTTGCAGTTGGTTTAAAGTTGGTCGGATGTCTCCCTCCGCCTTCGTGCACTCTCTCGACACCAACATTGATGTTTGATGGTCTTCCACGTTCACAATGACTGGAAGTGCGCTTAGTGCGTTAACCAGCACACCTTCTACTCCTTTTTCCTTTGCACAGATTTTTCCCCAGTTGACTTCTTGACCTGCAATTACACAATACGTTAAACAAACTCATAAACCTCATTTAATTTAAATAGTTTACCTCTGGCCAGCGAAACTGTGAATCCCACGATGAACAGAAACAAGAAAGAGTTCATTTTGAATATTTCAGAAGAACTGAGTGAAATATATAATCTTCAACGAGTGGAGAAGTAGGAATGCAGGAGAATACAGATCTCATCCCGGTTTTATATATTTTAAGAATAATTCATTGACATTATTCCTCAATCAATAGCTAATATTTCATTAACCGAGTAAACCGGAGCATCAACAAATAAAAGAAACAATAACAACCCAACCAACCGGAACGAATTAACATACTTAAGGCGATCGTGACTGACTCGGTTGTTTACTATTAACTCACCTGGTTGGCTTACACGTACAAAATTCTACAAGGAGGTTACAAGCGTTGTTGTAGTCAACAAAACCCATTTGATTAAAGTTGACTATTGATTCAACAAATATTTACTCCGTAATACACAAAGAATGTTGAATGTAATAAAAACCAAATACTACACTTGTTCACCCAAGAATGTTATTCCATTCACGCTTTACTTTAAACACCTACTTGCCAGTTGTTTCATTAAAAAAGCTAATTATAATTTAACCGTTCATATAACATTACACAACTAATGTCCATAAAGTTTTGAGGAACAAACAAACAATCAATGACACACAACGTTTGTACAACTGTTTTCGTGACGTTGTTTGCACATTGAATTCCTTCAAGTGATTCTGGTAAATCACATTTTAATAAGGCCACTCCTGTTTATACGCCAAATAATATCTTTACACAATTAAAATGAAACAACGGGACAAATATTTTTGACCCGCATATTTCCAGATCAAGGATGCGAGGAGAAGTGTATTGCTCAGGGAGAACAAATATTTAATTCATTTACATCGTATACCTTTACTTATTAGCGTATCAAACATTCAAGTACTGTTCTCTTCCAGACTTTTAAAACCTATTTAAGACGGACTGTAGCAATTCGTCTTATAGATGAGAATACATCATTATTGTACATTTGCAAAGTCTCTCATTCATTTCACTCAAGCTCGCATAGTGTGTGTGTGTAACCAGTGTTAGAATTAGGGGCTGAATTTATTTATCAATTTTCAAGTGAGCTGTAATCAACACACACCTATAATCAAATCTTGGTGATTATCGATCGATATCTATCGGGATCGATAGATTTAGTTGATGCCGATTTATGTTCAACAACGTTTTGTAACTGAATTGAGATGCGTCGACGACCTATTAAAATCTAGCATTGTCAAAATTGAGTCTCAGCAAAATGTTTGAACAGTCGAGCTGGCATTGGGTACACTATGAGTATACCTATTAAAGTTACAATGCTGCCGGCTGGTGTTTGCCTAATCAATCTTCTCTTGAATTCTGTCTTTCATTATTCAGCAAATCCATAATACACTGTGATGTGTGCTATCAATATTTATACGAAGCAGTCTACGTCCTTTCTACAAGTTTGTATGACCGATTTCTTCTCAAATTACTTAAAAACAGCTCTGATGTGAATATAATCCTTGTAAAGGATATACAAATCAGTGAATTTCAAATTTGGGTGTGTTGTTTCACTAAAATACTAAAAGGTCTCTAGACTTTGCAAAAAACAAGAGTACTATTTAAAGAGGATCATGGTATGCCATACACAAACCTTTAATAGTGACAACATCAATGCCATATGTATTTATAATATGCCTTTGTAAGCAATAGACGTCTGCGTTCAAGCAACTTTAAAAAATCCTGTGGTTCGCTGGCATATTGGGGGGAAGTAGAACCAATATAACTGAACATGAGAGTCAACTGGTTAAATATTTAATAGCAAGTGATACATAACTAATGCTGATGTATCACACATTGTAACCTAGCAAAATGGAACCATACTAACTGCTGCAAAATAATCAGGCTGAAGAAGTTTTAAACTTCCTGATTACAAACTTCATTTTAGTTTATTTTAGCCTTGTGAATATGAAAGACAAGATCAGAACTCAACCGCAGCACGGGCAATTAAAAACAGAACCTTATTTCTCTAAATTTTAAACAACTAGTCTTTTCCAGAAAGCAGGTTCTTGGGATATTCTCGGGACTTTTCAAATTAATCCAACTCGAACGTGTGATTTAATCAGGCATACAAAAGCTTTTAAATAACTTTAATACATATAAACTTGATTTAAACATGCTCAGAAATACATTAAAACGATTGGATTCATACACTGAAAAGTGCAAAGTGAAAGGTTAGCTTTACGTATTTGTTAAGTTAATATTTTACTTTGTACAGGAACTTTACAAGGGCAGCTCAGAGTGAAAATCCTTACACAATTTAATTTAATTAATTAAACATTGCATTGTGACGATATCACTTACAGACACGCCAATACCCGATCTTTGATGTAAAATACACTAAATTTGAATAATTAAGTCAAAAGGTTCAGTCTTAAGTTGTCGCAATACTAGAAACCTATCAAAACACCCTTTTGCAATCAAAACACAAAATTAAATTATTTTCCCAAACGACGATTCCCTCTTGTCCTAATGTAATAATCAGTTAGTGAATTTAAGTTCATTGCGCAATAAATTGTCCAGGACCTTATGTAAATTGTAATATACCAACCCCGAATATATTAACGAATTATTCTAGATTATTTAACGGTTGTGCTCATTCGCTACCCAGAATAGTGTACATAAAGTTATCAAGCAAGCCATTAAATCTGCGGCTACCATAAATACTTGTTCCCACATTCAGAAGACACAATATTTCTCAGCAATTGCATATTCACTTCCAACAAAAGGATTTATAGGAGTAAGATCGCTAGACTATACTGGTTGCCTTAGATATTCCTTAACAACCTAATCGAATAAATTAGCGTCTAAACTGTGTTGCTTTGTTAAAACAATGTATTTCTACTTCCTACCCCATTTTTCCGAAAATCTGCTTCACTGCCAACACACAATTGGTTCCTTGTTTGAATATAATTCAAATTCAAACCAATTGCAGCGTTCTCATAGATCCAAAAGAAAAACAACAGCTGTTCAAAGTATTGTTCACCTGAATATCATTGCGATGGTAATTTCAACACTTTTGGGACTACAAACGAAGCAGTCTCTAATTGGAATTGTGGTTACCATGAGTTTTCTGACGTTCCACATTGGCATCTACCGCACGTTTCTTGTCGGTTGTAACAAGGATAGCCGGAATGATGTAATGTCTCTAGTAAACCAAGTGATCTTGTACGAGAGGAGAGTGATTTCAAACTTTCTAACCAAAGGTATCTTGACTTATCTTGTTAATTGTTTTAAATTTTATTCGCAGTATTTTTAATTACAGGACAAACAGAAACAAGAATCCATTTCTTTTCCATTTATTACCACGTGGAAAACTACATTATGATCCTGATTTCCATTGCAGAGATAGTGTGCATATATTATCTCTACGAATGTCCGCCGTTTGCTGGGAACATCTTAAGACAATTCGTACATTGCGAATTGTTTCTGCTAATCCTTAAATTAATCTACATGTTTATATTCATGCCAATTGCAATCTTGGGCTCATTGCTTCACACTTCAACCATCTTTATATATTGCTGTCAGATTGCTGATATATCCTTTCTATTATGTGTTAATAGAATCAGAGTGGGATATAATGCTCATAGGTTCTGGAAAGTTGCAAATCATTACAGACAGCTTTGTATTCTTGCAACGCAGTTTAATAATCTGTACGGCGTGAAGTTGTTCTGCCAAGTTATGGTTGCTGGAATGAGTATGCCATTTTTTTGGATTTACATATCGATAACATTTAGCAACATTCTGCCACCTGGAGTTCCACATATTCTATCGCTTTGTGGATGTTTCGTGTTAGGCACGGGGACGCTAATGTTTGACATTTCTGGAAAGGTTTGGAAAGGTTCGTGTCAATTATTGGAATCATTTCGTAGTCCGTGTGATTTGCAGGCTAATCGTAAATACAAATTGAAAGTACGCAAGTCCCTTTTACCAATAAAAATAAAAGTAGGCAAGACGAACTTTGTAGAAAGCTCGACTCCTTTGATTATTCTGTCATTTTGCTTCGAAAGAATAGGTTCACTGCTTTGTCTTAGGCTTGCCTGAGCTTATTATGTAGTCCTGGGCTGCTAAGGTGTTTTATAATTTGTGTATGAAGTTGCTTGCCTTGTTGTGAACAGTGTGGTTGCTCGTGTATAAGTCTAAACGTCTAATGCAATTAAAACACCAAACCTGATTTTGTAGGCACTGTTTCTGAATAACCTAATTGAATATTTTAGAACACAATTTGACAATTTGTGGCTTAATCTTCCAAATGGCGAATGCCTGACAAGCTGAACAGTTATAGTTGTGAGTAAGCATAGATAGTCTGTAACAGTATCATCTCAAATAGTAGAATAGTAACAGACCATGTACGTTTATATGATTTCTTAGAATTGGATAGTACAGCCGTGATGTTTAGAAACGAGTTTTTAAACAATAATACTAAATACACATTATCAAGTCTGTACAATATTCCAACTAGACGGTTACAAATAATAGTGTACAAGAATTTATTGCGTGTTTAATAAAGATACAAAGGAAGTTATGACTTTTACGTTAATTTGAATTCAAATTGGGTAACCTCAACGCATTACAGTTTGATAATGAGGCTTGTTTCTAACACAAATTATGTAATATAATTCTTGTCAGCTATATTTATTGTTTTAACTCTTATAAATTGTTTTATTAAGTGTTGAATAATAAATATATTTGGAAAAATATGATATGCTCGTATAGTTCTATTTGAATTGCATCTTTAAGTCCAGAGTGGACGGGTGTTTATGCGCAGCAGCATTTGAGATTAAATCATTAAGACACTGTTGGCGTGATATTCGTGAATCCCGTCAACAACTACCGTTATTAATACGGTTGGAGACGACTGGCTTTGCATGTTGGAGTAAAAATGGTTTATTTACGTCTACAGATTTTTAGAGGAACCTAAGGGAATTCTGAGAAAACTCAAAGGAATGGATAACAGTTGAGATTGGGGTCGGTCGAAGGGTACAACGAGGTCTTGGTACCTATTAAGCTAAAATGGGAAATCTAGTTCTATTAAGCATTCCTCTTGAATCCATGTCCATCAGTATTTAAAATACTCATTCCTATGTTGCGAGCTATAAATTACTATACAGAGCGTATTCCCTCTGCAGGTTCATGTGTCCATGTATACATAGTTGTATTGGGTTGAGTATAGAAAAAAGTAATTGTTTAGGTTCAAGGGTTGTTTCAAAGCAGTACGTGTGTCTTCTTAGAATTAACCACAGGAAATTCTTACTCATTCTCTTGAGTACTAATTATGAAATCTAATGTGGCCGCTACCTTTCACGTTTAATAACATTTGAAGGCAACTCGCGTTTGACTGCTACAAGAAATTCTTCATTCGGCATAAAAACAATTGGTTTTTCAGTACAACTCCGAAAACCTGACAGACAACTGGTGGTGGGTAAAATCATTCTGGCACACTAATTGTGACCAACATGGAATCTTATTCGATACTGGCCAGTAATCAGACTGAAGAGCCTATTAATTTCCCAAGTGTATTCCAGGATGATTTTAGCAGTGTGAATTTTAACAGCACAAACAGAATAAGGCTGAGGGTTGTTCAAACCGAACAGGAATTATTTTTAAAGTTAATTCCAACGCGTATTCTCCGAAAGGCTGTGTGGGTGCATGGGATCTTCTCGGGACTTATTATATTACTCCAGGTAGAAATTCTTGTGCAATTTTAAAAAGGACATTAAAGCATTCTGAAATGAATGTTTCTATTATTCTTCATGCGTAGATAATCTTGTATGCTACTACACCCAGTAAGGATCGAAAGTTCATCGACGATATTGGTGTGGGGATTTGGGGTCCTTTATTCTTCTTTTCTGTGGCTTGTCTCTTGTCACACGTGGCAACCAAGGAGCCCTCTGGATGCGTGTAAGTATTGCTAAAGTTGTGTTGTTTATGTTAATGAATAAATGTTTTGTTGTGTCCAGGTTGGGAACGGCTATTGGGTTCCATGTAGCCTCGCTATTTGTGGGCTCATTTATAGTTTTGCTGGCCACAGTTTCCATTGGGTGGCATGGACACTACTCTACCGATAAGTGTACTGGACAAGTTTCCTACACATCTGAAGGTTTGTGTATAGAAATTCCAATTACTTTGGAGGTTTGAGTGAACTAATGAATTTTCGTAGCTCATGGGATCATACTGTGCATTCTGATGGTTCTCTCAGCAATTGGGGTTATCCTTACTTCTCTGTACAGTTGCATTTTACTTTGTAAAGTAACTTGTTGTGGGCAATTTCGGGTAAGAATTGTGACTGTACAATATTTAGAATACTAAATGTGTGAGAATAATAATTTGGTTGCATTGTAGGCCCGCCAATCGCTGCTCTTTGATGTGGAATGCAGTTAAGCTTGAAACAGATCCAGTCTTTTGATATTAAAGCCGTTGGTTAGCACTACTGTTGAACGATCTTTCATTTTGGCACGACAATGTGCATCCAAAAATAAAAGTATCAATTTATCCACCTTTTGGGGCGTTCGGTGTCCAAGAGAAATATCGTGGGCATCCACAAAGCCGATTGGGTAACATTACGTGTTGCAAATGTAAATTTTAAACCAAAATCAGTGTTCAAGCCCATTTTTCGTTCATAATATGCACATTGTATCATAAGCATAAAACACTGAAAAGTTGTTAATTAGTTACACCAACTGTATAATAATCATTATATTGTTGGTTTAAAATCTCGACTTAACAGTGTTCAATCCAAGTTTGTTTATCAAACTGCATTATGTAAATGATAGTTGATTCAGATGCAATCCAAACAGCAGCATTATAAATGCAAAGAAAGGTTAGGTTGTCCGGTTCTATCAGCTGTAACAGCTCAATTGTAATTATAGACTTAAATTTCAAAATCTTTAACTCGTATTTGGCTGTTTTATAAACCATTTTTGGTTACATTGTAAAATATGTTGATCTAAGATCAATTCTAATTTGAATCATTTATCTCCCAAACATTGTACTAACAAAAATTCGGATCTACCGAATGTAAATATATTCGTTGAGAGAAACTAAATTAAGACTTTACTCAGGCGGCATAACTTCCATCCGAGGATTTACTATTTCCATCTCTTATAAGTTTAGAGAGAACCTTAAACTATAATTGTTCAAGAGACTAATTGATTACGATAGGGGAGAGCGAGTAAAATTTATCGATAAGCAATTTTCAAATGTAAAGAGTATAAGCCTTTAAGGGCTATTGAGAGTACAGTTTAGTTTCTACTGTTGTAGTGTATAAGACACAATAATGCACTATGAGCCTATAGTCCAGGCTTAAGGTTACCTATTTATTGAAAGCAAAAGAAACACATCAAAAAGCCGTGTTTATTTAAACAAATTAGAGTTACCCATTTTGATTTCCTCGTGTCCTAGGATGCAGCAACTCTGTTTCTATTTTTGTTGGTGTGAATTTGGCGTAAAGATCATTACATTTCAAACTTAAGTATACATTCGGGTTCGTTTTGAAATTCAAAAATGAATGACTCTAGACTACTCTGAAAAAAGGCCACAGTGCTGCCTGTAAGCGATCACGGCATGTCATATAGAGTCCAAATTTAATTGTGACAACGTCATTGCCAGTTACATAAGCTTTCTATAACTTAATACATTTGGAATTGATTTGCACAGGCTAAGAAGGAATAAGCATAAATGTATTTTTCTTGCCAACATTAAGAACAGATGTAGGATGCCATTTAGTTTTATTATTTGGCTCACTTAAAGTAATGCTGACCATAAGTTCTTTAGGCTTGAATTACCACACTGACAACTCCAGTGAAAGAATATGAATCATATTTGCATTGTTTTTGAAAACTACAAAGTTCCCAACCATTTACTCGTTAGACATTTTAGATAATAGAGGTTTGAGTGAAAATGGAGTTCCTCCTACAATTTAATTTACTGTAGCTTAAGATTGTGATCCTTTCGTAGATAGTCACGTCAAAGCCGCCGTTTGATGTAGAGTACGATAAGATGTGAATAATTTGAAATACTTGGAAGGGTTCAGTGTCAAGTAACCGTAATGTTGGAAACGTACCAAAACACGATTCTGTATCTGTAATCAACACTCAATGTGAAATACTCTACCTTTGTTGCAAGTGATTTTATTGTCCTAATGTAATAATAAGTTGGTGAATTTATGTATATTACATTGAATATTTCCAAGAACCTTGAGTGAGTGTTCAACTCAAAAACTTTGATCCGTTTTTGTTGATTCAAGCACTCCATTTGAATTTGTGTCCATCAGTATTTAACAAACCAAGGATTCCTGCTGTGAGCTACAAATTACTATACAGAGCTTTATTCCCTCTACAAGTTTATGTGGCTATGTAAATATAGTATATTTGAGTTGAGTAGTCACGGATATGTTTGGAGTGTTCCCGTTTGTTCTGGTGATGAAATATTTAATGTGGATTAAGTGGGTAATGTGAATGATCGAGATTAATTAAACTTGAATCTTTCGGATTATGCATTCGGCATTCATCATTCTTTGAGGCTTGAAGGTCATCTGCTTTCGAAAGCTTAAACAATGGAGTCTTTTGTAATTGGAGTTGTTTTGGGAATAACACTTTCTGGATTCTAAGACGCAAGATTTAAACCTAAATGTTAGGGGAATAGTTGTGTACGTATAAAATACAAATGTAGGTCAAGAAAGAGCTGCAGCGAGCTGTTGGCGTGGGAAGACGCAAAGATTCAACAGTGCGTCTTATCCAATGAAGAACATGGGACGTCACAGTTAACACATTGCAGTGATAAATCCTTATGAAGAAATAATAGGGTCATTTTGGGGAGTTATCGTTGGAGACCTCATAGAGCAATTAGTGCGTTGGTTATTTATCTATTTATGTGTTCTCAATTCAGGAATATTATGTGTTGATAACCCATTAAGTATTTCTGTTGTCTGTGCAACCGTGTATTCATTTAATGTAAAGTCTGAGGGCTTATTAAAGTAACACAATGCGCATGAGCAACTGTGCATATGAATAATGGTGTGTCATTTACTACCGTGTCCCTGCTTATCAGTTTCGTGGGATATGAAAACATTTGCATGTTTCACAGGTGTGTGCTGGTGTGGTTGAAACTTTGGAAGATAGCAATGGTCAATGACAATTAACCTTGTCAGTCGTCCCATGGTTGTCCACTGTCTTTCCTTCTCTCCAGTTACTTATATATAGACTAAACACAGATAAGATATTCTGAAACGTTTTTGAAGGAAGATTAAATAACGTGAAAAGGTTTGTCTGCTTCCAAGCAGCTCGCTGGCTTTATGAAACTGTCGATGTTGTTGTTGACTAGTGGTAGAGTTCTTGTCCGTCTGTATTTCACCACAACATTGCGTAAAGGATTAGATGTATTTATTGTAATTATCAAAATTGTAGCTGTTATTTCGCGAGGAATAATTGATTTGATAGAAATCTCTCCGACAAGTAATGAATATCAATAAACATTGTGATGACACATTATTTATACGCTTCTCCGTTATTAACAAAAGAATCTATAATTTATTGACGTTAAAACACCTATGACTTAATTAGAACAGCGTTATTCTGTTCAGTAACACCATAAAAGTATTATTGCATGTCTGAAATATCCACATATATATTTGTGTTGTCCGAAGCATCGCTTCGTGGATCTGCAGTCTCGATGTTGACTTTGTGCACTTGCACCTTTGTAAATGAGAGATTCAGGAGGTTCAAAGTTGCATTATCTCATATCTTCCTATTAACCGTTGACCTACTTTTCTATTGTCTGACCAAGGAGACAATGCAATGCTGGGCATTCTCCATATCCTCTAATCTCCCTTTCCATTCTCTTTGTCCCTAAAAACTATTTATATTTGCATGATGTTCACCTTAAACTAACACTCTTTTATAACTCTATAACGAGTCCACGTCACTCAGAGTTTTATTCTTTGCCATTTCTGTAAAGTCTCACTTTACCTTCCTGACATTAAAGTTCGTGTGCATTGTAGTTGCTTCCGTCTCATTCATGAGCACTCCAATTCCCTCACTCATAGACGATGCATTTATATATAGGACAAATTGGTATGTAGTTATATTTAATTATGAGTCTTGTGAAGTGAAATTAGAAAACTTTCAAGTTGACAGTCCAACTTGAATTAAATAAGCTACGAAAGGGTTCACTGCTTGAGCAGGATAAGCAAAGGGAATGTAATCACTTGCCGTATGAAATGTAATAAATAGATCATTTGCAAGGTAAGCGTTCACGAACTATTTATTATACTTACTTGGCTCCTTGGACAATTATTTACGGACTACACCCAACAGAGCACTGAAGCATGCCTTAAATAATGTACGACTGCTTAACTCATACGCTGCATCTGGTTAATGTGCATAAGCTTACGCAAGCATACAACCACGCATGATCTAAAAATGACGTAGACACAGAAACGACGCTATTGTTTCAAAACAAACTGACATGATCATTAAAGGTGTAGAGGCTTCTACGAAATTCGACTTGCCTATTTTGATTTTCAGGGGCTGCAGTGATAAACAAAGCTTACGGTCAAGCCGAAGCTTGCTGTGTCTAGCAACAGATGAGTGGCAATTAATTAACAGGTGACAAGATTTACTCCAAATCCTTCCGAAAATATCGAACATAAAGCCACCGACGAGCATAATAAAGCAACCACTAAGAAACAGAATCAGTGCAAGTCCATTATTAAATGCGTTTCTAAAAGCAATTGAGGCGTAAATCCAGAACATGGGAATACCCATTCCTGCTACCATAACCTGACTAAATATCCTAACCCCGTACAGATTATTAAACATTGTGATTAATATGCTTAGCTGCCGGTACTGCTTAACAGTTGTCATAAACCACTTTACGTTAAAGCCTCTTTTTATTCGCTGAACATTAATTAAGAAGGATACTTCAACAGCCTGAACGCAGTAAACGTTGATAGATACGCCATGCATGTATGTAGCTAAAATAGCGGTTGGCATGAATGTGGAAGTATAAACCAACCTAAAGATCAGCAATAACCATTTCGGAGTACCAAACAAACGAAGAATATATCCAGCGAAGGGTGGATCGTGGAAAAAGATGACTACGCAAACTATTTCCGTTATTGCAATTAATTGCGTGAAATAGTTAATCGTGTTATACAGAATTCTTAAAGCGATGAGAAACGTTTTCGCCTGCCCTGTACATAAATCTAAAGTTATTAAGCATACAATACAGGATATTTGTAATTGATACCTTTGTGATTTATTATTGTTCTTTGCTCGTACAGGAGTATTCCATTTATGAGAGAAATGATATCTTTCTTGATATTTCTATTGACTCCAATCAGAAATATGAGATATCCTGTGAGGTGTAAAGTGAAGACGCTTATAATAGCAACGGTTTGCATAATGCTCTTCGATCTTTGGGCTCCAATGACAGATGAGATTGCAATTGCCATCATGTTTAGATGACTCGTGATTTCAATTAATGCTGATTTCGTTTTGGTTTGCTGGGAACTACGAAGTCGGTTTGAAATTGAGTCGTATACAAACAATGAGCCAACGGTTAGTTTGCAG